>PVJX010001920.1:110352-144697 GCA_004027295.1 Dolichotis patagonum | reverse complement strand
CTGGTACAAAAAAAAAAAAAAAAAAAAGAATGATTTGCTAGATGGATAGTCCCTGGAGAGGCATAAATCCCTTGAGGTTGGCACTGGGTAGGGGACATCACTGGCTCTCATCCACACCGTGGGCACTGCAGAGCTCTGAGATGCTGCACATTCATGCCTGCTTCTGTCAAACAGCCCTCCGGTACAGCAGTGGATGAGAACGGAGTCTTCTCCAAGGTCACAGAGCAGCTCTGGGTTATCTTGTGGGGTTGGGTACAGTTGGCAGAAGGAGCAGCAGGATTAACTGAGTGATTTCCTAATTTGCACTGTCATTATCCCAGGTGCCTCCCTGGACAGGTTTTTCAATCTCCACCCACGAGCCAGCATCATTAGTGCAGTGGAGAGGGTGAGGCCTTTGGAGGTAGACATTCCACTCCTCTGTAGCTGTGTGACCTTGGTCAAGTCCTTCTTTTTTTTTCTCCCAGTATGGGGATTGAATCCAGGGCCTTATATCGAGCAATGTCTCTATTCTATTTTTGAAAAATTTGAGACAGTTTCCCTGTAAGTCGTTGAGTTGTCCAGGCTGGGCTTGAACTTGGGACCTCCTGCCTCAGACTCCCACAGTTCTGGGATTATAGACACGCACCACCACCTCATTTACCCTATTAAAGCTCAGTTCCTTCATCTGTCAAGTGTGCCTCTCTCTCAGGGTTGCGAAGTAGGTGCCCCACAAACAGGGTTTTGTAAAGCTGCAGCCTATGTTAAGCATCTGTCTATTAATCTCTGAGAAGGTCCCTGCCAAGTCACTCTGCAATTGCAGAGGTCTCCGTCACCTTGGAAATGACTCAGTGTTGTCAGTTATACCTTTCAGGATGCAAAGCAGTCCCTCTTGTTTCCAGCAAGCAGGATGGCCCCACAGGATGCCATCCCAACTCAACCAAGGAGCTTGGAGTGGCTTCCCTGGACAATCTCATTTATCTCTACCGTATCCTTGAAATGGAGAGTCAGCACTCAGATTCTCATTCAATGATAATAACATCAATAAGTAATATTTATGGGCCGGGGATTTAGCTCAGTGGCTTAAGCACCTGTCTGGCAAGTGCGAGGTCGTGAGTTCGATCCCTGGTACCAAAAAAAAAAAAAAAAAAAAAACCCAAATAAGTAATATTTATAAAGTACCTAACTGCATGCTGAACACTCAATACATACCAAGCTCTGAGCTAAGCTATTTAAAAACATGTCTTGTGGATCTTGCACAACCAGGGCCATTTGAGAACCAGACAACCAGGGCCCTGCTCTGGGTCCTCTCTGAGAATTGCTCAGGTTTTCCTCTTCACAGGCTAAGAGACCAAGGGCCCAGGGAGAATTCATACCCATTCCTCCACTCAAGCCCCTAGACACCACCTAGACAAGGCTCTGGACTGCAGAGCCTTCCTCCAGGGTATGAGTCTGACTTCTTTCCTGTGTCTGTCCTTTCTGAGGGTGACCTGTGCCCCCAGTCTCTCAGAGGTCCAAAGGCAGCTGTTTCAGAGGAGATGGATATATGATAGGGGTAAGGTTTGTAACTTTGATGTTTACGCAGAGTGCAAAACAAGCCAGGATAGGAAGTGAAGGGAATGAGCTGCAGTCAGGCCCAGGGGATAGAGTGCCTCACGCTGGCTGCAGGGGGCACTAAGGTCTGCCTAATGTGGAGAGTGGCTCTGCTGTTTGCCAATCTCAGAGCCCCAGATCTATAAATAGGAAAGTGATACTAGGATGACTGTTTATTGAGCACATATTATAGGTTAAGCAGTCTGCATGAAGAATCTCACTGAATGTTCACCATAACCAAGATGTAAAAGTGTTATTATTCCCCGTGAATGAGGTAAACAGGGGATTCAAACTCTGATCTGACACTAAAGTCATTGCTCTTGGGTGCATCACTCACTGAAGCTGTGAGTTTCTGGTAGCAATCAACGTCAGGGAGGTCTGGAGAAGTACAGAGAACCCTATTACACTTCCACTTCTGTGCACTGGAAAGGCACAGAGGCCCTGTGGGCTCTTTCTGGAGTCCCAGCTAAAGTGGATTCCTACCATTCCACCATAACTGCCTCCCTCCAGCCACAGAACTTTGCCCCACCATGCATGAGAACCAATTTTCTATCAAGGAGTGCTCTTTGAAACCCCCTCAACCAGCACCCCAGTCAGCTCATCATGACTCAATCAGGGTTTCATCATACTTCCTTAAGCTCCTCACCCATTAGAAGGGCAGATAGGAATCTAGTGTTTTGTGATGTTAGTTGCCCAGCTGTTGCAGGATTCTTGATGCAGCTAGGGTCTTACCCTGGAGTTGGCAAAGTGCCCCTCCCCTCGCTGTCCCAGCCTTGCCCTACTCACCACAGTGGGTGAGCAGTGATTCTGAGACTCCTGAAAATTATGCCATCCTACCTACCTTTTTTTTTTTTTTGAGACAGGGTCTCACTATGCAGTTCAGGCTGGCCTTGGGCTCACTTTTTGTAGCCCAGGCTGGTCTCGAACTTGCCACAATCCGCCTGCCTCAGCCTCCCAAGTGCTGGGATTACAGGAGTGTGCCACCACACCCAGCTTACCTACCTTCTTTTAACAGAGGAGTAAACCCAGAAACAGTATAGGCCTTGCCCAAAGTCACAACGGCCATCTCTATCCCTATTAAATTAGGAGGTTTGGTCCCTTAGAGCATCTTGTGCTCCAGTCCTTAGAGTCAGGAGCAAACACTGGGAACCAAGACACTGGCATAGTTGCAGTTGCTGGCTGAGGCCAATCTGGCCACCTTAAGAAAGATGGAGGTAGTCAACAACCCCCATCCCACCAATGACCATACAGAAGCAGAATCTCTTTATGGCCTGTGGCACAAAGGTGCTTGGCTAGGAGGACACAGGAGGGGACAGGCAACAGAACCAGCAGCCAAGCTGGATTTCAGTACACAAGACACCAGCCTTGTGGAGGGCAATGTTTCTCTGGCTGCTGTCCTTGGAGAACGACCTAATTTTAGTTATAATTACATGTCAGCTGGTCTAGTATTATTCTAAAATTTATTTTAAAAGGAAATGCCACTGTTATTGAGGAGACACTGAATCATTTGCCACAAACGAGATGTAACCATGGAGATAAATACAGAGACAATAGAGCAAAGCTATGCAATTTCTAGCTGGGCACTATGGCCTTTGGAGGCCTTTCCTGCCCTTTCCCTGACTTTTCTGCCCTTTCTTTGTTGATGAGGGGATCTGGAGCAGCTTGGCGCCATGCTGAGTCTCCTTGGGGTCATCAGGAAGACTGACAGAAAAAGCCAAGGAGGAATAACCTTGCTATTATGAGATTTAAGGTTAATTTACAAAATCATCTCTTTGGGAAGTTTGACCAGTGGAATCAGAATCAAGAGATGTGGTTCAAATTCTAGCTTAAAAAAAAGAATCTAGCCTCATTGCAACCTTGCTGTGTGACTTTGACCAAGACCTATGCTGTCTCTAGTTTCCTTACCAACTGGGGAAGGGTAGAACCATGAGTTTCTAGAAGGAATCTCAGGATTGCTGCTCAGATCGTTGGATGAGTGAGACAAGGACAAGGTAGAGAAGAGAGAGTCACTTTGCTGCTCAAGGATAAGACCCCCGGTGTATTAATAATCTGGTGAGCGTTGGAAAAGCAACGAACTTAGTTGCTGCAGCTCACAATGATTGCTACAGGCTCGGAAGGTTGGTCCCTGAAGTTAAGAGCTGGGCTTCCCGACATAATGAGAAGAAACTGGGCCCGGCTAGGCTCCACTTGGAGTGCAGAGTCAGTCCTCCCAGGGAAGTGTAAGGTCAGAGATTTGATGGCCTCCAATGTACTAAGCACACGCAGTATTGTAGGCAAAGCTGACGTCTTCCACGTCCGGGTGTTGCAGGCCATGGAGAGCCTGAATGGGACACTTTCAGGGACAGTGGGTCTGCCTATGAGTGGAGAGAAGAGGAAAAACAACTTTTCTTGTTGCAGATCGAAGGATTCTGCAGTTCTCTGACGTTTGTGTCAGGTATCAAAGCACAGTCAACTCTAGCAGCCTGGGAGGCAGCATTCCTAGTAACTGGAATTCACAGAGAACAGATGATATTGAAGCAGGCTGAAGAGTATTGCTCTTAGATTTATCTAAGACCTGGATCTGCCACCAGAACAAGCTACTTAATCTCTCTGAGTGTCAGTTTCCCCACTTACCAAAATAGTGTCAACAGTGTCTAACATAAGGGTAACTGGAAGGATTCAATGAGATAATATGAAGTGCTTAACCTTCCATAGTGCTCAACATGGTACTTGGTGCTAGTAAACTCCCAGCAAACGGAAAACATTATCCAAGGAAAGCCAGAGGCAGTTATCTGGGCTACTATGTGAAAACCCAGGCACAAACTGGAGAGAGACTTCCTACCTCCCAGGCAAGCTGGAGCTAGAAACCATGGGACTCCTAGACCAGTGACCCATCTCTAGCTTTAGCCGCCCTGCGGAGTAACTCCTTATTTGGCATTCATTCTACTGATAAACCCAGATCACTCCAAGACCTTATTTGTAGGTAGTTATATGTACAGACTCTCTTTTGTACACATCTACCAGATTCCCAAAATCCTGGCCAATTGTTCAGTCCCAGGATAGTAAATTGGGCAATTCTTTGAGAACAAAGCAACAGTCTAATCCTACTCTGGATCAATTTCAGCATGGGTGTGGAACTTGCTAGGCTTCTTGCTTTTTTCTGAGATCATCTGTGGATTTTCCATCCCTTAGCTGTTGTGACCCCGCATGATCTCCATTCCTCACTCTACCTGGTCTCCTCTGTTGGCCCCAAGCTAACTGTAAAAATAGAAATCTCCACAACCCCCTTAAGTGAGGACTGGTGTGTGTGACTCGGCTGGTCCAAGTCACATACCAAGTGGAGGACACTGAGCTCCTCTCCTAGCTATCCCCTTCTCTTCTCTCTCCCAAATTCCATGCCCCAGGGGCTGCTGGATGGCCCTGTGTTTTTTGGGTTTTTTTTTTTTTTTTTTTTGGTACTGGGGATCGAACTTATGACTGAGCGCTTGCAAGACAGGCACTTAAGCCACTGAGCTAAATCCCCAGCCCATGGCCCTGTGTTTTGAAGACAGCATCTCCACTTCAGTAGGTCTCACACTTTTGACCTGCTTAGTCACAATGGAGCCTTCTTGGGACCAGCCCTTGGAAGGTGGGAGAGGTGGTGACAACACAGTTCAAGTCGCTATCCCAGCATATCTTGGCATATGATGTCAGAATCTCAGCAACTAGCTGGGGAGGTGGGGGAGATTTTCCCAGAGCTGGACTCAACAACAGAGATAATAGCTCCCTGGGACACTCTCAAGCAGTTTAGATTCTTTTTACTGCCTCTCGCCCCATTCCCAGCCAACTCCCCATACTGGCAACTGAACCCAGGGAATGCTGGGTTATATGTCCAGCAAACCACACACCACCACCCTGCTTGTATTGGTGTTATGTTTATTTTCAGTACTGGGGATTGGACTCAACTGCACTCTATTAATGAATTACATCCTCTGCCCTTTTTATATTTTATTTTGAGAAAAGGTCCCGCTACATTGGCCAGGCTGAACTTGAACTTGAGATCCTCCTGCCTCAGCCTCCTGAATAACTCAGATTACAGATGTGTGCCACCATGCCAGCTTCTCTCTTGATTCTGATATGCCCCTTTCCTGGATGTAAGGTGGGTCAGGGAGGGGTTTGGGGATGGTGATTGGAAAATGTTCCCAGAGGTGTTCTGCCCAGAGACCATAGTCTAGGCTCGGTTTTTTTCTGAGTTCCCTTCTCTGGGCCCCCTTTTCCTGATCCGTATAAGGGAGGGATAGGAGTCACGGATTTCAAGGTGCTAGACAGGACACATAGGAAAATGGCCCTTTGTCAGTGCACGCGAGAGGGACAACAGTGACTGGCTTAGTGCTGCCAACTCAGCACCCAGTTTGGGTGAAACTGTCGCCAAGAATTCTAGGATGGGAGGATGAGAGGCAGAGACGAGGTAGGGGTACGCGAAGCGCCTCTCTGCCTGCGCGTTCAGAGCCGGTGCGCGCGCACTTCCTGCTGCGCGGTACCCATGGCGGCGAGGGCCGCAGACAGCTGTCGCAGTGCGCACAGGCGGAGAGCGAGCACCGCGGAGCAGGGCTGACGCCCGGCGGGCTTTGCACGCGCGCCCCCGCCTGGGGCTATAAAAACCGCGCCACCTGCTGCCACCGGCTAAGCAGTGCGTCCAGTTGCCTGGAGAAGCGAATTCCCCTCTCTAGTGGCTGCCTGTTTCGACATGGACCCGGAGACCTGTCCCTGTCCTACTGGTGAGCTCCCTGCGGTACCGCACATCCCTTTGCTGGCAGAGTCCCACGCCCTACGGCTTTGCTCAAGGACAGGAGGAGGAGGAGCCCCTTATTTCCCATGCTTAACCTCGTGAAGGACGGGGGTGTCCAGGTAGCGGGGAGCAGTGAGCGCAGATTGGCAGCCCATCTCCTCCTCTGAAGCTTGGGGCCGCCGAGTTCACCGATTTAATTAACCCTTCAGGCGGCGTCTCCCCCTCTAGGTGGTTCCTGCACCTGCGCTGACTCCTGCAAGTGTGGAGACTGCAAATGCACCGACTGCAAGAAGAGTGAGTGCACCACCCGTCCTCCCTGCCCAGAGGGACCCAAAGGGACCCTAAGCTTCCTGTTCTGGCCTTGCAGCCCCCGGGAGAAAAGAGATCCTAGGGTGGGGTATATTTTGTAAATTCACAGAAGACTCCAAAGGGCAGCTGAGGATTAGAACCGCAGCGCTGCAACAACTCTTCCCCGATTCCCTCTCTTCAAAACCTCCAGTGTCTGGGGAGACCACCTAAGTGACGCTGGGGGTGGCTCTGGGTTCTGCTCCTCAGGTCCCTCTAAATTCAAGGCAGTGTGATGTGCATGGAGGGGTTAGGAGGGGGGAGAGGGTCTCCCTTAGTCTTTCAGATGTGAGACAAAGCACAGAGCCCCATGGATATCCTGACCCTGCCACACCTCTGGGTTTTTCCTGCAAGCCCCTCTCCAGGCCTTTTATGCTGGCAGGCTTTCTCCTCAAGGCCTAACGATCCCTCGGCCTAGGCTCACCCACACCATCCCTGAGAGTTCTTTGGCACCCACTTGAGTGGCTGTGGGCTGGGTACGGGGTGACCTTCCAGCAGAAGCCCAGCATGCAGCTTCAGCACCACAGATGCTGAGTCACATCAGATGTGAGAGCAGGAAGGGGACAGCATCTTGGCTGAACCACGATGACTTCCCGGCGCCAGCACCCTCTCTCTGCCCTCCCCTGTGGTGGGGGGCATTGATCTGAACACCCCCGTCTTATCTGTAGGCTGCTGCTCCTGCTGCCCTGCGGAATGTGAGAAGTGTGCCAAGGACTGTGTGTGCAAAGGTGGGGAGGGGGCCAAGGCGGAGGAGGAGAAGTGCAGCTGCAGCCACTGAGGATGTGGCCCTCCATGGGGAGCGCGTAAATAGTGCTGGGTGGCCCAGGGCCATCTCTGCCTGTAGTGGGGTGTGGCTTTGCCCCCTCCATGAGTGACAATAAATTCCATGAACACTACGAAGCAAGGAGTCAGTCTCTTCTTAAAGGGGAAGTAGGGATGTGGCGAAGGGGCACCTACTCCAAGGACCCACCTAGCTCAAAATAAGATCTTGAGACTTGAGCGATAGTCTTTTGGCAACTGGGATGGAGCTCTGGGAGCAGAGTACATTGTCCTCCGCTGTCAGATGGCATTTGATCCTCCTGTAAAGCTGAGCTCAGTTCTGGAGAAAGAGAAACCAGACCCACTGAGGTTTCTCTCTGCAGCTGCGGAGCTTCACCTTCTGCACTTGTGCATTGGGGCAGGAGGGTTTAAAACTCACCTCCACTCAGGGGCTTCTGAAACTGCCTGTTCTCAGGGGGATCCCCCAGGGTTCCCCTTGGCAAACCATGGCTGTATTTTCAAGGCCTCCTGCCTAAGTAGCCCGTCTCCCCAGAGTGGATTGTTCAGCTCCTTTTCAAATCTTCTCATCTGGCAGTTTCCTCCCAGCCCCACTGTCTTTCAGGGGAAGTACAGAAACACAAGCTTTTGTCTGCAGTGGCTGTGGTCCAAGCTTTGGAGAAAGAACACTCAGGCTTACTTAGATGGCTAAGAAGGAGGAAAGACACAGAGGTTTCCCTGTAAGAGGATAAGAGGCTATAAACACTTCAGTTTTCCTCCAACTTAGTTTTTCTGGACATTCCATTCCAAAGCTCACCAGGATCATGATGTCTTTTAATCTAACATGCTGAATTATTGAAAAAAAAGAGTGCAAGAAGAGCCAAGCTGGTTTTGAAAAGAAGCAACACACGAGGCTTGCTCTCACTGGCCAACCCCATTTGTTCCAGAGCACTAGGAAGCGGTGTTGGCTCCAGAATGGGCCAGAAAGAACCTCAGCACCACCACACACCACCACCCACAGGTGTCAATAAGAGATGATCAGGTCTAGTCAGTGACTGATGTTGGCACAATTGGCTACCCTTTGCAGAGCATACAAAAATAAATTTCAATTGACTTAAATACCTAACAGCAAAATTCAAAGCTATAAAAAATTTTGGAAATGGGGAAATAGGAGAACGATTAAAGCTTTAAGATGGAAAAAACTCAGAGAGCAGGGAATGATAGCACACACACCTGCTTGTAACCCCTCTGCAAGGTTAGGTAGGTTAGGCTGAGGCAGGAGGATCAAAAGTTCAAACCCAGCCAGGCCCATTTAACAGCTTAGGCTTTGTCTCAGAATATGAAATTTAAAAAGGGCTGGGTATGTAGCTCAGTGCAAAGGCCCTGGGCTCAGTCTCCAGTACCCTCACACACACATACAAAAGATAAATTTGATATCAGTGGTACAGCACTTACCTAGCAAGCATGAGGCCCCGGGTTCAATCCCCATTACCACAGAATAAGCCAAAGCAAAACTACCTCACCTCATACCCACTAGGATGGCTGGCATATTAAAAACAAACAGAAAGTGTAGAGAAATTAGAACTATTGTGTATTGTTGGTGGAAATACAAAGTTTCCACAGCAAGCACTGTGAGAAAGAGTCTTGCAGTTCCTCAAAAGTTAAAAATAGAATACCATATGATCCAGCAAAAGAATGTAAAAATAGTTCTTGGTGAGCTATGTGTATGCTCTTGTTCATGGTAGTTTTATTCATCATAGCCAAAAGATGGATGCAACCCAAGTGTCCATTGATGAATGAGGAGATAAACAAATGGCAGTGATATAAGCACAACAGGCTACTATTCAACCCAAAAAGTAATGCACTTTTGCTACAGGCTGCAACATGGGTGAACCTGGAACTACTGTAATTTCATCATAGTAATGAAATTAACTGGTTACAAAAGTCCAAATACTGTATGATTCTATTTACATGAGGTACTAGAACAATCAAATTGGGTCTACATAAAGGCAGAAAGCAGAATGGCGATCTCTGAGGGCTGCGAGAGCGAGAAATGGGAGTTGCTTAATGGGCTTGGAGTTTCAGTTTTGCAAGATGAAAAGTGTGCTGCAGATGGGGTGCAAAGCTGTCTCAATGTACTAAACATTACCGAACTGTACACTTAAAGTACTTAAGATGGTACAGTTATATGTATGTGTATGCTAGTTTAAAAAGCAGCCTCGGCATGATGGTATACACCTGTAATCCCAGTGAAGCAGGAAGATTTAGAGTTGAAGACCAGCCTGGGGTGGCTCACAAAGCTCTGTCTAAAAAAAATAAAATAATAAAAAGCTAAATACAATAGGAAAGAGTTGCTATAATGTGTGTTATGGACTGAATTATCCTTCCTCTAAATTCAAGTTGAAGCCCTAACTCCCAATGTGACTGCATTTGTATATGGGACCTACGGTGAGCTAATTAAAATTGAATGAAGCCATAAGGATGAGGCCTTGATACTTACAAGGATTAGCAACCTAATTAACAGAGAAGGGTGGACAAATGGTTACATGTTTCCATTCCTTTCTGTATTATAAATTGGTTAGAGTTCTTTTTTTTGAGACAGGGTCTCACTATGCAGTTCAGGCTGGCCTTGGGCTAACTTTGTAGCCCAGGCTGGTCTCCAACTCTCAGTGACTCTCCTGCCTCAGCCTCTCAAGTGCTGGAATTACAGGCACGTGCCACAATGCTCAGCTTCTTATTTTTTGTTATTATGCAGACTGTGATTCCTGTATTGTTTTGTTTTTTGTACTCCCAAATTGGGGATCAAACTCAGGGCCTTGTGTATGTTAAACAAGCACTGTAACACAGACCCACACCTACAGCCCTGGTAATTCCTTCGTGTGCTCCTGTGTTAGTGAGCTTCTCTGACTTGTGCGCTATATAATCACTGGAGACAGAAAACAGCCCTTTTTACATTTAGTAGGAGCTGTCAAATAGTTCTTTCCTGAGGCTCTTCCAATTTGCACATCACCATTAATATCTGAGTATTTTTAATGCTCCATTTCCTTGCATTCTGTTAACCTGGCATTTTGGTAACAACATTTAGGTAAAATGTTGACATCCTAGTTTTAAATTGCATCTGTCCTTAAAGCGGTGAGTTTGAACATATTTTCGTTAGTTTACTGGCAATTCTGCGATCATTTCCTGTGATTACTGGCTCGTGTTCTTTTTTTTTCTACTCAGCTGTTTGCCATTTCTTTTTTTTTTAAATATAACTTCATCATTTCCTTACTGAAAGGTCTTTATATATGATGGCCCCTGTTACTTTGCCTCCCATCTACTTTGGATTTTTCAGGAAGTTCTCAAAGCTTCTGATCCACTAAAGGCATTCATCAAGAATGCCGTCATTTTATTTTTATCAAATATAGTTTACAACATAAAATTCACTCACTGTAACTATTCCCTTAAGTACTAGCAAATTTTTAGAACTGAGCAACCATCATCAGTTTTAGAACATTTCCATTATGCAAAGGTTCTCTTGCACCTGTTTGCAATTAATTCCCAAGTACTCCTAGATCTGTTTTTTGTTTCTTGAAGTATACCTTTTCTGGATATTTCATATAAGTAGCATAATACAATAAGCAGCCTTTTATGTCTAGCTTCTTTCACTTAACATAATATTTTTGAGATTTACTCTGTGTTGATGCATGTATTAGTAATCTGATCTTTTGTTTTGCCATAATGGGATCAAACCCAGGGCTTCATGCACTCTGCCATGGAACTGTAACCTGACCCTGTGTATTGCCTTTTTTTTTCATTGCTGAGTAGTATATCAATATAATACATTAATACATTTTGTTTATCCATTCACCAATTGATGGACACTTGAGCTGCGTGGATGTGTTCATAAATGGCTATGAATGAATGTGCATGAGTCTCTGTATGGACATATGTTTATTTCTCTCGTGTAGATATTTAGGAGCAGAACTGCTTTATGTTCAACTTTTGAAAAAAAAATATTTCTTTCCAAGTGGTGCTATCAATTTGTAATTCTACCAGTAATAAATAAAGAGCCCAATTTCTCCGCATTCTCACCAACAATTTTTTCTCTGTCTTTTTTTAATGACACTGGGGATCAAACCAAGGGCTTTATAAATGCTAGGCAAATGCTCCACTGCCGAGCTACATCCCCGGTCTTTTCCATCTTTCTTATTTTGAGATAAGGTCTCATTAAGTTGTTCTGACTGATGTTGAACTTGCAGTCCTGCCTCAGCCTCCCACGTAGCTTTGATTACAAGCATGCACCACCATGTCTGGCTCTTACTTTATTTATCATACCCATTCTAGTAAGCATGGTGTGGTGTCTCACTGTAGCTTTAGTTTGCATTCTCATAGTGGTCAATGACATGGAACTTCTTTGTATGTGCTTATCCATTATAAGCTTACTGGCTTTCTTTGATGCCATGTCAATTTGAACATTTTACCTACTTTTTTTTGTTTATTGCAGTAAATATACATAGAACCTGGAATTTACCTTTTATAAGTGAACAGTCCAGCGGCATGAGATACATATACGTCATTGTGAAATATGGCTACTGGCCTTCTCCAAAGCTTTCCATCTTTCCAAATTCAAACTCTGTATTCATTAAACACTCTTTCCAGCCCTTGAATCCATGAATACTTTCTGTATCCATGAATATACTATTCTAGATACTTCACATAAGTAGACTCATACCATACCTGTCTTCGTGTGTTTGGCTTATTTCACTTAGCATGATGTTTTTAAGTTTCACCCATGTTGTAGTATGTGTTAGAATTCATTTCCTCCTAAGGCTGAGTAAATGCTCCATCATATACACATACATAATTTTGTTTATCCATTTATCAATGAACACTTAAATTGTTTCTACTTTTGGCAATCATAAGTAATGCTGCTATGAACATTGTCATACAAATGTCTGCTTGAGTCCCTGCTTTTAATTCTTTTGGATATGGATCTCTGCCTATTTATTTATTTATTTATTTGTCTTTTTGAGACGATCTCACTATGCCCTCAAGGCTGGCCTTGAGCTCAGGCTGGTCTTGAATTTGCAAGGATCTTCCTACCTCAGCCTCCCAAATGCTGGGATTACAGGCATGTGCTACCATGCCTGGCAACTCTCTCTTCATTTTTAAATTTAGTAGTTTCTCTTACTATTGAATTATAGGAATTCTTTATATATCCTGGATATCAATCAGTTCTTTATTATATATGTGCTTGGCACATATTTTCTCCCACTCTATAACTTATCTCACTTTCTTAGTTGTGCTTTCTTTAAAAGTACAACTTTTTTAAGTCCAAGTTATCAGTTTCTTTCTTTGATAGATTGTTTGTGGCATCATATCTAAAATCTCTTTGCTTAATATAAGGTTCTGAAAATTTTCTCCTGTTTCTTTTCTCTTTTTTTTCCTTTCCTTTCCTTTCCTTTCCTTTTCTTCTCATCTCTTCTCTTTTATTTTTTTCCTTTTGAGACAGGGTCTCACTGTGCAGTTCAGACTAGCCTTGAACTCACTTTGTAGCCCAGGCTGGTCTCAAACTTGCAGTGATTCTCTTGCCTCAACCTCCGTGAGGCAAAATCCTAATGCTAGGATTATAGGTGTGCACCTCCATGCCTGGCTTTCCTGTTTCCTATTAATGTTCTATAATTTTAGTTCTATGGTCTATTTTTAGTTAATTTTGTGTCTGGTGTGAGATAATGTTCTAATTTGTTACATGTGGATATCCAATTATCTTAAAACTGGATGTTGAAAAATCTACCCTTTATTAAATTGTCTTGGCACTTTTGTCAAAAATCAGTGTAGGTGTTGACTTCCTTTCAGATTTCTAATTCTGGTCCATTGATCTATATACCTGTCCTTGCATCAGTGTGCAACACATCACTAACTACGGCTTTATTATAATGTTTGAAATTGGATAGTACGAGTTCTCCAACTTTGTTCTATTTCTAGTGATATTAT
Source organism: Dolichotis patagonum (assembly GCA_004027295.1). Lineage (NCBI taxonomy): Eukaryota > Metazoa > Chordata > Mammalia > Rodentia > Caviidae > Dolichotis > Dolichotis patagonum. The sequence goes on along the minus strand of PVJX010001920.1, from coordinate 131,304 downwards.
TTATTGTTTTCTATCATTTAGCCTTTTTGTGAATGACCTTTTCTGATTTTCCATGGGATTTTGAGAAGTACAAAGGACTTAAATATCCACTGAGTCTACCGTCTCAATCCAGCCCTCCAGCCATGCTTCACAAATGTATTTATGGATGTCTGAGTTACCTTGCCTGAGCAGGTCACAGGGTCACGAAATGAAATGGTCTCTGACCTTCAAGAAACTCACGGACTAGAGGGAAGGGTGAAAGCATCCCCAAGAACATCCTGAATGGAATCCTGGAGGCTTTCCTCTTTCATTCTTCCTTTCTAGAAAGTGTGTAGCTCACTGCATAGCTCAGGCTGGGCTTGAACCTGCAACCTTCCTGACTCAGCCTCCCTAGTGCTGGGATTACAGGTATGTACCACCATGCCTGGCTCTGGATATACTGAAGGTGAAAGAAATTTCTAGACCAAGCTCTTTTCATTTTTCACAAAGAGAGACTGATGCTTGGGGGAGAATGGGGGTTTAAAAAATATAGCTCTGGTGGCTCCAATAAAGGAGACACCACATCAGTTAGGGAGCTCACAGAAAAGTTCTCGAAGGAGAAAGCATCTGAAGTGGGTTTTAGGGGCTCATAGTGGGGAGCAATCCATGGGCTACATGTAAGGGGTGTGCGTTGGCAGGGCTTGGGGTAACGAGGGTGATGCCTCAGGATTTAGCTTCTCCCAAAGTGCAAGCTCTCCACAAAGCAAGCACTGCCCTGCGTGGAGTCTCCTTCCTGGTCACTGGTGGAATTCAATTTTTTCCTATTCCTCTGTATTCCCCAGCACCCACCATAAACCAGGCACTGTGCCAGGGGACTGAGGTACGGTGCTGAGCCCCACAGACCCAACCCACAGCCTTCAGGGAGCGGGTGAGGAGAAGGGTTAGACACCTGCAGCCTGAGAAGCTACGCAGCAAACAGGCCAAGTGTGTGGCCAACAGCACCACCGGCCCATTCAGCGCCTCACTGAGGAGTGGCTTTACCTTTAACTGAGCCTCAGTTTCTCCCTCTGTAAAATGGGAGTCACAGCTCCATCTTACAGAGCTGTTGGAAGGCATGAGTTCACACAAGAACAGCCGTTAGCACCCGGCTCAAGGACACTGGCTATGTGTAGCTCCTTTAGAACTAGTAACTTTAACTGTACAAAGTGCCACAGAGAACAGATGGGCTTGGTGGGGACAGAGGGACTCAGGCTGCCTTGGGACCCAGGAAAGCCTTTCTGAAGAAATGACCTGTACACTGAAACCCAACAGATGGAGTGCAGAGGGAGAGAGTTCTAGATGCAAGGAGCAGCATGTGCAAAGAGCCTAAAGTCAGACCACTGGCCACAGTCCCTTTCCTGAGGTAGGTAGACTTTGTGGATGCAGCCAGCAATCCCCGGCCATGGTGGTATTGGTGGGGGTGGGTGTTGGGGTGCCTTTATGGGATCCTGTCCCTTTAAATATGGCCTGGACATGGTGACCGGCTTCTAACAAATACAATACCGCAAAAGTGATGGGAGGTCACTTGCATGCTTATGTGACAAACGACTACAATGTAATTGCTAAAGCTGGAGGAAAAATGAAGCAGGCTTAGTGGCAGAGCACATGTTCAGCATCCTTGCCCTAGTTAGATCCTTGGCATGCTCCTCCATACCACTCCCCTCAAAAAGTGAAGCTGACTTCCAGTAATTTGGAAAGGGGAGAGATTTTTACTTTAAGGAACAATATAAGAGTACCAAGAGAATTTCTTCTACACAGAAACAGTCTTCTAAAATCAAATTTTCATCTGCATTGACTGAAGCTGGCAATGGTGTATGTTTTCTGATGATATGAAATGAAAAGCTCTCTCTCCACTCCAGTCGAGTATGCCAGGGAAGAGGTTCTGCTGAAGGGGACTATCATACTTAGGGACCATCCTGGGAGACGTCATGTCTTGGAGGCTTTTGAATACATGCAGCAGCAGTATCTCTCACCTAGGATGAACAGGTCAAACAGCATCACTTCGGGGCTGGGGATTTAGCTCAGTGGCTTAAGTGCTTGCCTGGTAAGCGCAAGGTCATGAGTTTGATCCCCAGTACCAAAAAAAAAGAGCATCACTTCGGCCTCGCTCTCCATCTCTTGTTGGCACTCTCTGGCGCTCACTGGCTCCCTGTGCTCTGTGAGATACCTGGGGAAAGTCCACAGGGCATGGAGCTGGAGACCTCCAGCCATCAGCTCCCAAGAAACTGTAACCAAAGCCTTGGGTCAGCAGTCCAGAAGAAGGAAATCCCACCTACAATCACAGGAGGGACTCTGGAGGCAGATCCCGTCTCCACCGTTCCTGGAGATGACTGCAACTCTGGCTGTCACCTAGATTGCCATCTGTGGCATCTAGAGCCAGAAGGCCCAGCTAAATTTTGCCAGGGTCCTACCCTACAGAAATTACAGGTGTGATATAGTACATGCAGTAACACATGCATCCTGTTCTAATCTGATAAACTGTGGGGCGGTGGGTTATGTAGCACTATTTGCAGTGGGAGTTATTAATGCACTGCCACCCAAAGTAAAGAGTGAGAAAGTAGAAAGACAAGGAAGAAGTAAGACTATAGCAAAAACCTCAGAATCAGAATCTCCCCAAGGAAGAGGGGGCTTAACCTCTTTCAGTTCCCCTAACCAGTGCTGTATCCTCCAACCTCTGGTTCCACAGCTGTTGTGACAGGACTTTTCTCTCAAAGTGGTCCCTTGCACTCATGGCCAATTCTAATTGCAAGAAAAGCTTTTTTTACTTGGAGCAGAATCCTTATCCCTATAACTGCCACCCATTGCCCTGGTTCTGCTCCTAGGACCACAGACAACAAACCCAATTTCCTCTTTTCATAAACACGCAGGCATAGGTTAAATTGCAGTTCTTCCACTTGCAAGCTGGGTGTGACCTTGTACAACTCTTCATTACCTCATCTGTGAAGTGGAGATGAAAGGAGCATCTGCCTTCTGGGGGTGTTTTGGGATGGGGGGTTGTTGTTGTTGAGGTTTTTTGATGCTAAGGAGGGAGTTGGTAAGTATGTGCTCTCATCCCTGTGCTGGGCCTTAAGTGAGAAATAGTGTTAGTTACTTTTCTCGTCACTTAGACACAATACCGGCAACTCTAAGGAGGAAAGGTTTATTTTGGCTCACAGTTTGTAGAGGTTTCAGTCCACAGTCCCTGGCTCCAAAATACATGGGGCACATGGAAGAGGGCCATGGAGGAGAAATGGCTCATGGCATGGTGGCCAGAAGCAGAGATAGACAAATCAAGGGGGGAGAGAAGGCAGATAGACCCTTCTAGGCCATACTCCTAGTGATCCACCTCCTTAGACCAGGCTTTACTTCCCCAAATCACATTTAACTATAAACCCAGTGGACTAACTCACACTGATGATCCAGTCACACTCCCAAATCCCCACCTACAAGTGCATGAGGCTTTGGGGGATATCTAGATATAAACCATAACAGAGACCTTGATGTTCTTGGCACACATCCTATTTCACACTAGATATTTAATACTATTCCCCACCAACAGTGTGACAGACTAGAAATGCTGCAAACTCATTGACTCTTCCCATCAAAAAGTGGAATTATGGTCCCCTGCCTTTGAATCTGGGCAGGCTCTGCAACTGCTTGACCAAAAGAATGCGGTAAAAGCGACCCACACCTAGTTCAGGGTCCAGGCCTTGAAAGACTCACAGTTACTCCCCATGATTCCTTGGGACTTTTATCTTTGGTGCCCTGAGCTACCATATAAAGAGCCTAATTGCCCTGGGACCACCATGCTGAAGAGCCAGCTGGGCTTCTGTAGCAGAAAACACTCCCAGGCCTCCCAGTCAGTATACTTTAGTTTGTTAGTTGCCCAGGTAATAGTTCCTGTTCCAGTTCTGGTTGCTCCTGTCCCTCAGAAACAGATGGTTACTGTGAAGTACTGCTGTTCACTCTGATACACACGTAATCGCCACTGACAAGCTATTCTGCCTCTGTACTTTCTGTTTGCTTATCTTACATAAGCCCTAGATCACCAGAGATCAGGGCCTGATACTCTGGGAATGATCTCAATCAATGCCTGTCAACATAAATAAATCTGCCTCTAAATTCTGTATGTTGTTTTAGTGTTTCTACTTGCTGGTACAACATCTCAGCTCCTCCAGACCAGCCTGCCTTCCAGCTTAATTCCACAAAGAGCCCTGCCCAATTCCTGAGCAGCAAAACCAGAAGAAACTATAAAATAGTGTTATAAGCTGCTGAAGTCTGGATGACATGTTGCATGATCATAGATACCATTCAGAATGAGCATTGTCAAATATTTGATGGTTGCTGTTCCCTTCCAGATTGGACCTGCCCTCCCCTCTCACCTCTCAGCTGTTGCTCACATGAGTCTCACTTAGAATCATTGTCATCAACTGTCTTGTGAACAGTTGGAGCCCATCAAAAAACACAGCTCATAGGGCAGTCTTCTCTGACCAGTTAGGAATCTGTACCTGTGACTGAAGCAAAAAACGCAATTATTGGCTCACACAATTATTGGCTTCAGATGTGACTGGGTCCAGGTGCTCCAATGATCTTGTCAAGCTCTATCTCCTTTGTGAAGACTATTTTCAGCAGGAGAGAAAAGGCTTTAGAAACTCAGCTTCAGCCAAGTGTGGTGGTATAAGCCTGTAACCCCAGGTACGCAGGAGGCTGAGGCAGGAGAATGGGAAGTTCTAGGCCAGCCTGGGAAACTTACTGAGAATTTATCTCAACATTAAACATTTTTTTAAAAAGGGCTAGGCATGTGGCTCAGTGGTACAGCACTGAGTTTGATCACTTAAAAAGAAAAAAGGAAACTCGGCTTCACAGCTGCTCAGGCTCAGGTACAGATGGAAACCATATACCTTATACATGCATAGGATATACTGTAGCAACCAGCTGCGGCTCTAGATGTTGGGGATAGAGGGGAAGGATGGTGAAAGGATGAGAAAACAAAGAAAAACGATGAAAGCTGAGGTCAGGTGGAGCCCTTACTCTGCTGATGGGAGGAAAGGAACTGCTCAACCCCTGTTATTTATACACTCAAGAGGCGGATGTCAATTTCAACCTCATTGCCTAGCAACTTATTTGGCTGGCCTGGGGCCCTTGCCTTCTGGGGCTGGAACAGATTGTTTACATGGCTTATTTGGGGCCCTCTGTTTTTAGGGCTGGCCTTGCTTTAGCTCCACACTAGTGATCAATCTCCATCTCAAAGGGTTCCCTACAATATACCTGAATCATTTTTATCCCCCGCCCTGGCCCCAGTTTCTCATTTTTTGGAGGAATTTTCAATGTGCTTGACAGGTTTTGCCTGTATCCTCCCCACCACTACATTATTTCCTGATTCTTTATCATGTACAGTTGTGTGGCCCAGTCAAAACCAAGTGCAGCGGCCAGGAAGATGGAACTGTCTGGGAGCCCATGGATGGGGCCTACTCCATTGAAACTGTGTGGACCAGGAGTGTGAGCGCTGACACTCTAAAGGAAAACCAAAGATACCATCGTAGGGGAAAATCAATAAAAGGCTAGGTGGCAGTTAAAATACCACTGGCATTTAGTCCTTCTGACAGCTCATCTCTTTGTATTCAAGCACCCAGTTTCAGGGTAGTGAAAATGTTCTTACTTTCATTTTGTAACCAGAGCACTAATTCGAAAAGGGAGATCCAGGGGATGACCTCCATCAGTTCATTTGACAAATATTTATTGAGTGCTTACTGCAAATCCTGCCCTGTGCTAGGAGCTGGGACACAAACAGATGGGAGGACAGGGTGGCTGCTCTTGGACTTTTCAGTGCTGGCAGGGCCACAGAAACTAACCAAGGATCGCACACATCACTGGCATGGGAACTTCTGGGAAGAAAAAGGACAACATGTTTACTTGCACATTGTGCTGCCATCTGTAGGCATGGGGTCAGGCAGCTCTCAGGAGGAAGTGACGTCTGAGCTGAGTTATAGAGACATTTCCATGGTAGCTTCCAGTAAGGGCTGTGAGGACAGCCCGAACTCCTCACCCCCCTGCAGCCCCTACACCTTCCAAGCAGCCTCTCAGAACATTTCCCAACTGCTCAGATGACACAGTCCAAGGATGGTGACCTAAGACCATGGCACAGAGTGCAGACTATGTGCAGGCAAGGAAGCAGGATGTGACTCTCCAGAGAGGAATCTGGAAACCACCTTGGCTCTTCTCTGCAGCATCCACTGGGGAAGAAAGTTCCAGGGGAGTTTTTCGCTTCCACATGTTCTAAGGCTGTCAGTACAGCTCCGTGGCGCTGCCTGGCTGGCAAACATCTGATTGCCCTCCAGTGCAACACCTGGCCCACTTCCTCCCTGATTGGACTGGATCTCTCCTTTCTGCTCCATCTCCCCCTGAGCGTTAACTTCCATCCCAGTAGGGATCCTGCATTATCCCTCTCTACTCACTTCTGGGGGTTCCTGGGAAGTTTCCTGGGGACAGGACTTGTGACCTCCTGCTTCATCTCCTGCCTTGAGATATGTACTGTTAGACAGCCTTCAGCATTTGCCGGATTTGAGGGCACATTTTGCATTCACTAGCTCTGTTCCTGGGCAAATTACTTGACCTTTCTGGGCTTTCAGTTCTTCCTCTACAAAATGAGAAAAAGTCTATGGTGGCAGTGCAAACCTATAATCCCAGCGCTGTGGGAGGCTAAGGAATTGAATCATCAAATTCAGGGTATGCACAGCAATTTAGCTTATCCTATATCAGACTTTTAAAAAAGGATGTGGAGTAGGGCTGGGGATTTAGCTCAGTGGCTTAAGTGCCTGCCTGGCAAGCATGAGGTTGTGAGTTCGATCCCCGGTACCAAAAAATAAATAAATAAATAAATAAATATATATATATATATATATATGAACAAAAAGGATGTGGAGGGGGATATAGCTCAGTGCAAAGGTCCTAGATTCAATTCCAAGTACTGCCAATAAGTAAATAAAAATGGGCAGTTATTAACCCCCAGGTGGTTATAAGATTAAAAGAGACCTTGCATATAATACTCCCAATACAATCCCTGTTACACACTATTAATATACAGTGGGTATATCATCAGTAACCATCTCACAGTTCTCTGTAAAGTTTTGTTTTGTTTTGTTTTGTTTTGAGAGAGTTTCAACCTAGACAGCTCTCAACTCTTGCTCCTCCTGCCTCAACTTCCCTGAGGGCTGGGATTATAGATGTGAGCCCCCATGCCTGGCTTCCCACTTTTTATTATGATGCAACACAATGCCCAAACCTGGGCCAGTACAGTTTTCTGTAACCTGTCCATACTCACAACCAGTCTTTCCGGTAAGCAGGATCCCCAAGACCCGCTTCTGCCCGCGGTCTAGCAGCTCAGATCCAGATCCAGGACAAGGGTCGGGAGAGGTGTGCACATGGCGGAGGGACGCGGCAGGGAACAAGGTGTCCAGTACAAGACCCAGAGCGCCACACACGGCCCAGAATGTCCGGTTCCCCCTGCCCCCAACTCTGCACCCGGCCCCTTACACCGCCAAGGCTGCCCGGAGGCTCACGTAGGGCGGTTTCCGGGAAACTGCGCTCGGCGGCCCGTGTGCACAAGCCCTGCGCTCGACCCCAGGGCGCCACTCGTGACCACGCGCCCGCCAAGGGCCGGGCGGAGTTTTTGCACTCGCCGCGCAACCTACCAACTATAAAGGCAGCGCGCCGAGCCGTACACGCCACCACGCCTCCTCCGAATCTTCCAGCACCTCCTCGCGCTACCCCTTCGGACTTCAGCCGCCGCTTTACTCGCCATGGACCCCAACTGTTCCTGCGCTGCGGGTGAGGGGGCCTGACCTGGTGTGGGGCTGGGGTGACCTCGGGACCCATGGTAAAGCTAAAGAGGTTTCCAGTCTTTCCCGCGTTCATTTACCTTTCTTCTCTTCCCAGGCGGCTCCTGCACGTGTGCCGGCTCCTGTACTTGCAAAGAGTGCAGATGCACCTCCTGCAAGAAGAGTGAGTGAGACCCTCTCTGCCCTCTATCCCGTCACCGTCCCCAGCACCTGCCTAGCCTGCCACACCGCCCTCTGGGGGAGTTAAGGTGTCCGAGAGGTCATGGGTCCTCCTGGCGGAAGTTCGCACCTCCAGAGCTATCTGTGAGGGAGGGCGGGACCCACTATCTCTTTCTCCCCAGTGCTCATCTCTGCCACCCTCTCTCTGTCCCAGGCTGCTGCTCCTGTTGCCCCGTAGGCTGTGCCAAATGCGCCCAGGGGTGCGTCTGCAAAGGAGCATCCGATAAGTGCAGCTGCTGTGCCTGATTGTGCCGAGCCCTACTCCCACGTGTACATAGGACAGAAACAATCTTTTTTTTTTTTTAAACAACCCTGGCCCATTTGCTAAGTTTCGTTTTGTATGAAGTTATGTGAGTGATAATAAAGTTGTTGACTTGATTCTGACTCTGGTTTGTTCTGTGTGCCTTGAAAATCAGGGTGAGGGACTGCACTAGGAGTACTGGTGGGGGTGTGTGTGAAATGTTAGTCCCTGGGTTCTGAGCTGTGGGCTGAATGTCCTACAGCAACTAGGATCCTTCACTGAACGTCGACTGTAGACTAGCACAGTGCCTCGGATCGTAGGGTGGGTTGGTACCTACAGGATGTCCTGGCACAGAAACTTCTCGATCTGTACTTCTTATTCTTAGATTTCTCTGCCAATTTATGTTTCTTATTTGATTTTCGGCTTAAAGTGACTACAAAGTGGAATCATAACTCTACTTGTGTAAATTCTCTCCCTCCTTGTTCCTGGGTTCAGGGAGTATTGCACTACAGGCCCTGCCCTTTTAAACTTTGACACTGAGGGCTGGAGATTTAGCTCAGTGGCATAAGCGCCTTCCCCGTAGGCACCAAGTCATGAGTTTGATCTCCTGTACCAATAATAATGATTTTGAGACAGGGTACCAATAAGTGGCACAGGCTGGGATGGATCTTGTAATCCTTCTGCCTCAGCCACCTAAGAAGCTGGAATTACAGGCCTGCACCACTGCACATACTCAGTTGCTTGAATCGAACATGGAGCTTCTCAAACTTCCTATATGAATGATGAGATTTGATTTTCTGTCAGTTACAGATCTAAATTTTGGTGAAAACAAAGTCAAGCACGGTAGCACACAATCCCAGTTTCTTAGGTGGCTAAGGCAGGAGGATTAAAAGCCTCCAGCAGTTTAGGAGGATTGAAAGTTTGAGGCCAATCTTTCCAACTTAGTGAGATCTCATCTCCACATTTTTAAAGGGCTGGGAAACATTCACCTAGCACATGTGAGCACATGGGTTCAGTTCCCAGGACTCCTCCAATAAATAATAAAAATACGGGTTACTAAGACACAAGCAAAGGAAAATACAAAATCAATTTCTGATTCAACAGGAAAATTTTTAAAAATATATGGGGATCAAAATAACAGGAAATAAGATAATTATAAACACTCTAATTATACAAGGCCAGGCATTGCAGACTAGAAACATTTTGTCTGGTCCTCCCTGCAAGGAGCCCTCAGGCTTGACCTGTGCAGGGACACTGGTAGTGATATAGGAGAATGAAACTCCCGACCTACTATGTCCACGAGTTCATGTTCTCTAAAATCGAAGAATGAATTTTAGGAACAGAGTTGAAGAGTAGAATATATTTATTGAGAGAAAGCTTCTGTCTGAAGAGAGACAGAAGGGGGTCCTGAGAGGGTTGCTCTGTCTTTTTAGGGACTCTGTCTTTTTAGGGACTTTTATTGAGTAAAACCATGGGTTCAAGGTGGGAGAAGACTGGGAACTCACAAAGCAGATGGGCATAACTGTAATTATCTAATAAAATCAACAGTTCAGGTAAAATTGAATACATTAAGGTCAAATGGGAAAGCTAGTCACGTAAAAAGCGGTCATTCTAGGGGTTGTGACCTTTCCCCTAGAAGGATGGGATAGTGACTCCAGGGCCAGAGGGAACTAATTAGAATATCAATCTCCAGGCTGTAGATGCATTTGTTTGATCCTTTGTCTTGAGATCTGGCTTACTGCAAGAGGTGTGTTTCCTCTGTTTTGAGATCTGGCTCACAGCAAGAGGTGTCTCCTCCAACTCATCAGACATCTGGTCCTTTGTGCCTGCTTCTTTGGGGGCCTAGCCCTGTCTGATTGCCTATAGTATTTCTAACTGGCTCAGCTGCCTGTAATACTAGGACTCTCCCAAGAGCTGCCCACTGTGACTTTGCTGTGAGTCTTTAGAAGTTCCTTCCTAGATCTGGTTGAATTCTGTTCCTCCTTCCAGTCTCAGCACCTCGACCCCTGCCCCCAACACACTTCGAACTTGCTAAGTGACACGATTTGGAGAGAATTGCCTAGGGTTTTTCTGGTAAGACAAAGCAGACAAGAGATTAGATCCAGAGAAAGCACTTAGTGTCTAACTGAATTCTGCAGTTTGAAGGGTGTGGTGGTGTTCATTAGGAAGGAATGAGGCACTGGGTGGTTTATAATTAAAACTGACGGTTAGTGCCTCCGGCTATTTGTTGAGTGAATGCTATTTGATGTTCTGCGCAACAGGAAAATGAGCCTTAGCCAGAGGTAAGGAGTACTTTGCCCTCCAATCCCCCCTGAGAATGAGTGATTTCAGAAGCTGGCCTGTGCCGCTGGGTGGGTTTTGATGTCAGGCAGTCCTAGCTCACAGCCCACTTCACCACTTACTGGCTGTGTGACCCAGGCAAATCACTGACCGTCTCTGAGCCTCCAGTTCCTCATTTGTAGAGGGGAGAGATTTCAATGTAGAGATTAAATGAGTGGACTGGCTCCTGGCTAGGGCTTAATAAGCAGTGGCAATTAGGATTGTTCTGTCCACACAGACATTATGGAGAATCCTGTCTCAACAGCCACTTACAGGCGCTTAGACAAAGACCTGTGTACTGCCCACAGTCATGCAGATCAGATTTGCAGTCCTTGTCTTTCTTGTGGTGAAGGGAAGATGCCACAGGTGGCCTGCTTGAGTGCAAATCCTACTGGTGCTACTTATACTGGGGTAACAAGACCAATTTGTGGCTCTGTTTACTGTAAAGGGAGCAGTAGAATTGAGTTTTGCTAGTAAAAATAAATCTAAAAAATATGGAGCCTCCCTCCAGACACGTAAGCCAGGCCGGCTGAGCCGCCATGTGCACACAGGATTATCTTCATCTAACACCTCAGCATTTGACCCGAGGTCCAGAGAGTCACTCACTCTTCCCACAAAAGTGTGATCAGTACTGGGGATATAAAGCCCCAAGTAAGGCAGCACCCGTCCTTAGGGCCCAGAGAGAAAGATGCCTGTCATGTCTGCTACCACCCACCTGAATTTTATTCAGTATTTTCTCCTTCAAAGTATTCATATTTAAGTTGCTAGTTGCTACTGGTTCCCCCAAGAAATAGAATTAATAAGATGTATGTAGGTTGAAGAAATTGAAACAGTAATTCATTTTAGGAGCTAGCCCAAGCTGGTAGTAGTGGCACACACACGTGATCCCAGCACCCATGGAGGCTGAGGCAGGAGGATCAAGAATTCAAGCACAACTGGGCAATTTAGTGACTTAGTGAGACCTTACCTAGAATTTTAAAAAGAAAAAAAAATTTTTTTTTTTTGCTACCGGGGATTGAACTCACGACCTTGCACTTGCCAGGTAGGCACTTAAGCCACTGAGCTAAATCCCCGCCAAAGAAAAAAATTTTTTGAAGGCTGGGAATTTAGCTCAGTGGGGGTTCAGTACTCTATCCTGGGTTCAGTACTCTATCCTGCACTAAGTGAGTAAATAAAATGGCTCTGGTGTTGTAGGGACTAACAGATTTGAAACTTGCAAGGCAAGTGGGCAACCTGGAAATCCTGCCAGGGGTTGGCACTGCATGTTTTAATCTCCAGGTAGTTTGGGGGAAGAGTTCTTTTCACATTTCTTTCCTTGGGATGCTGAGTGGATTCACTCCTAGAGCCATCAATGCCTAGGTCTGTAATTTACATAAATTTCTTGTGCCTTCATTTTCTCCTTAGAAAAATGGGCTCATAACCCGTATTTCCTCTTTAGTGTTTTTAGGAAAGTGCGAAGAATGGAAATGACTCAGCATCGCTTCTCCGCCTTTTGGCTAAGATCAAGTGTGGAAATGACTCAGCAGGCCTGACCCCCACTACGTTATGTAGTAGGAATATCAAAAGGAAAATAACCATTTTTCGTGCCTTCTTATAACCAGGTCTGCATGGTAACCTGGCCTGATCTCTACCTTGAGGGCATACCCAATTTTCGAAACTGCAAAACTGCTGTCCCGGAGTGGGATAGGTGACTAGGCTGTGGGCAGCTCTGGGAGAATCTCTGGCAGAGGAAGGCTGGACAATGTGACTAAATGTGTCTATGGACAGGCAAGGCGGAGAGGATTAATTAAGTCACAGCCACATCAGTCCTTTACCCTTCTTCTGGTCCTCACTGGCACGGATCCAGGATGCAAACTATAGCCTGGGGCTGCACAAGGACTCTGGAAATGACCTAGAGCTTCCAGTGGTGGCTGGGACGCCAGCAAAGTCCCTAAATCCAGTTCCAGAACTACCAGGAATGGCGGAGAAGGGGCAGCTATTTGGGTGATGTCAGGAAGGGGTGGCAACAGGAAACGGATTGGAAAAGACAGGCAGGCCCTGCGACTCCAGCCTGAGCCAAAGTGCCACACACACCCCCACACCCCAACCCCCCCAAACACACCCCACCCCACCCTACCCCCACCTCACCCCCACCCCACCCCCTGGCAGAGCGCACCGAACCGCACTCAGGGAACCTCGTGTCCCGCTGGGTGCACGGGCAGGAGAGGGGCCTTTGCCCCTAGCCAATCCTGACTAAGCAGGAAGTGCGCAGCCTCCGAGCTCCACCCGCCCTAGTTGATTCACAGCCTCTGCTCTCTTGGCGGTGTATCTGCGGTTTCTCCAGGCTTCCTGATGTTCCCTGAGGGCTCTTGCTTTCTTGAGCAGCAAGGCTATTTTTTAGTCCACTTCCCAGCCACAGAGCAGATGTCACTAAGAGGAGAGGACACATTTGAATATTGGCTACAGACTCCTTGACTTCTTCCCAGTTCTAATACTTTCTCTTTTGTTTCAGCACCTTTAGCAGCCCTTAGCGTTAGCATCTTTCCAGTGACTCCCATTTCAGAGGTTGGAGTATTTGAGGATCGAAACGGCAGTGGGTCTGCATGGCTGGGCCCCAAGCTCTCTGTCCAGTGTCAGAAACGATCCTGCTTTAAAGAAAATAAGGGAGCTGGGCATGGTGGCACACACTTGTAATCCTAGCCCTCGGAAGGCTGACACAGGAAGACTGCTGCAAGTTTGAGGCCAGTCTGGGCTACAAAGTGAGTTCAAGGCCAACCTGAACTGCATAGTGAAACCCTGTCTCAAAACACATAAACAAACAAACAAAAAACCAACACACACACACACACACACACACACACACACACACACAGTATCTTTTGAGTCGAATATGAGTGACTATGCCCCTAGAACACAGATTCAAGTGACAGTGATTGACATGTCCCACGATGGAAGACATTATATGAATTTTTACAGTCACAGAACAGATGAGTCACAAACCAGTGTGCATACTAAATACATTGGTAAATATGCCAGGGAAATCATCCTATAGGTTTTGCATTTTTAGCTTTAGCATTGGTGGAGGCTAAAGGTCAGCTAGCAATACATTCCAACAAGTTTACCTACTATTCATGGGAATGTTAGGTCAGATACAAAAGTTGAGATAAATAACTATTCAAGGCCCAGGATAATTTTGACTCTCAACCCACACATTCCCTCCCTCCACAATCCCAATGTTTTGTTTGTTTGTTGTTTTCTGGGTATGTGACTCAGGCTGGCCTGGGACTCACTTTGTAGCCCAGACTGGTCTTGAGCTCACAACAATCCTCCTGCTTCAACCTCCCAAGTGCTGGGATTACAGGAATGCACCACCACACTTGGCTCATAATCCCAATATTCAGCCAAAATCAAGGTCAAGAAGTCTTCAGGCTCTTAATACAGATGAAGCAGGGGTTGGGGGGTTTAGCTCAGCAGCATAAGCACCTGCCTTGCAAGCTCTCCGTCGTGAGTTCAAGCCTTGGTACCAAAAAAAAAAAAAGAAAAAACAAAGCTTCCCCACGGGCCATAAATTCACATTACTATTTGGGTTACCTGGATTGAAGGGGATATTGCCTCTTTTGGATCAAAGGCCTAAGGCCTAGCCTAGCCTGCAGGGGAGAGGAATTGAAGCTACTGTGCCTTGGTCAGGACACATCTGGCCTTGCACTGAGCTGGGAACATGTCCACCAAGTGCTATGTCTCCTTGCTGGCTCGATCTCTTTTTTGTGCTTCCAGGTGGTTCCTTGTACCTCCTGCAAGAAGAGAGTGTGGGGATACCTCTGGGAATCTGAGGGCGGGCCAGGAGACTGGGGAGTGAACCCAAGCTGGGCAGGCAGGAGCTGCCAATGACTAGCCTCCCCACAGCCTTTCCCCTTCAAGATCTGATTCAGCATTAGCACACAAAGAATGTCAGAGGTGGTTGAGTCCTAACCTTCATTCTAAAATGAGAAAACTGAGGTCTAGAGAACGCACCAAGCAAAAAGCACAGATCTGATACTTGAAGACCTTCCTGAGGTGTAGCCTTCATCTATTCCTGCAGGCCCTGTCACTATTCCAGTCTGTCTGCCCTGTGCTGGAATCAGGTGAGGCTGAGCAGCTCTCTTAACACAAGACTCACTCCCAGGATCCACCAGCTCTCACCTGAACTAAAGATCTTCAGAGGCTGGGGGTTATATCCTGAGCCAGGCCTGCTATTGGTAAGTCTACTCTGACCTCTCATTGTTCTCTGTCTTCCCCAAAATGGGGCCTCTGATGCTCTATGGCCATGAGTTTTAGTATTAAGTAGTCGTGGTTCACAACTCATTTCACCATCTCCTGGCTGTGTGGCCTTGGCAAACCGCTTAACCTCTCTGAGTTTACTTTTCCAAAGAGATTGTATCTGTATGCTTGTAGCCAATGAGAAAATGGTCTGGCTCCTGGCTATGGCTTAATAAGCAGTGGTAAATTATTACAGACAGCTAAGTTAGGAAGAAATAGTACAGGTAGTCAGACAGGGCTAGGCCCTCAAGGGAGTCAGTGCAGAGGATGAGAACACATTACAACTGTGACCCCAGATGCATCTGTTGGAGGCCAGGTCTCAAAATAAAGATAGAAGACCAGTCCTACATGCTTCCCCAGGGGATAAAATAATTGGTATCCAATAAAGTCTCGTAGATATCAGTCATCCTAGTGGGTGACCAAGACTTCCTGATCTGTCTTGTCCTAAAGAAGGTCTTTGTTCTTTCCATGGACATTTGCTACCTGACCTGCTTCCCCCATTGGGTCAATATTACATACATGGCTATGCTTGTAATCGTATTGGTTAATCATAGTTTTGACCCACACTATACCCATCTTGTGATTTTGCTCTAAAAAATTGCTTTGAGAAGTGGGCTGGTTGGCAATCCACTTTCAGGTCCTCTCTTGTCTCTCGGGAGCTGTCTCTCTTAATAAATATTTCCTACTCTTAAACTCCATTGCTCCTTAGAATTCACTCTTCGATTCTGAGGAGCATGAACTCGGCGTAACATCAAGCAGGTGGGGAGTTACATTTTATTCCCTCTATATCATAATCACTGTGTTCACCTAGACTTCCTAGAGACAGATTTCGGTTTAAAAGTTCTTGAGAAAGACCCATCAGCTTGGAACTCACCCTGGATTGGAAGTTGGGAATGAGGTAAGAACCTTGGTTCAGCCTCAGCTGTGGTCTTGCTTCTGGGTAAGATTCCAGCAGCAGACAAATGAGGCCACCCCCGGGCTACGGGAGGTTTCTCTGGGACTGTAAGCAAGTTACCTGAACTTGTGTTGTAGCTATCCAGTAGTAAAGTGGACTCATAAGTAGCATTTCCTTTCAGGATCTTTGAAAGGATCCAAAGAATTTAAGTCATTCTGTTGCAGGCAGCTGAGTTAGTCAGAAATATTATAGGCAGTGAGATAGGGCTAGGTCCTCAATGTAACTAGTGCAGACACCTGGAAACTTTGGGGGAGACAGACACGTCCTGCTGTGGGCCAGGCCCCAAGACAAAGGATCAAACAAATGCATCTACATCCTAAAGACTGATATTCTAATTAGTTCCCTCTCACCCTGGAGTCACTATCCCATCCTTCTAGGGGAAAGGTCACAGCTCCAAGAATGCCCACTTGCTACGTGACTTGCTTTCCCATTTGTCCCTAATGTAATCAATTTTACCTAAACTGTTGATCTTATTGGCTAACTATAGTTATGTCCCGCCTTATGCCCATCTGCTTTGTGAGTTTCTCGTCTTCCCCCACCTTGAACCCATGGTTTTACTCTATAAAAGTCCCTGGAAAAGACAGAGTCCTGGGCAACCCACTCGGGTCCCCTTCTGTCTCTCTGACAGAAGCTTTCTTTCTCTCAGTAAATATATTCTACTCTTCACCTCTGTTGTCCCTAAAATTCATTTTTGATTTTAGAGAACACCAGCTCATACTGGACATAGTAGGTCGAGAGTTTCATTCCTCTATTATCAATTCCATAGGACACAACAGCAGCAACTAAATGTCATGCAACAGGAAAGAATAACAAGAGAGAATCGTCCGTGCCTCCTGCCTTTTCACATAATATACAGTTTGTGTATCACCTAATACCATCCTCCTTGTAGCAGGGCTTCTCCTATTTTTCAGAATTGCCATCTTAGATTACACCAGTGACTAGGCTGTGGACACTGCTAGATGAATTTGAGGCATGGGAGGACTTGGATAAAGCATCTGTACATCCCTCAAGGTGGAAAAGGGGAGAGAGAGAGACCTGAATTATGTTAACCTGGTGCTGTAGAGGTGGAAGGTTCCAAAAACTGAGACAGGGACAAACACAGGCAAAGCGGGGAGGGGAAGTTAATATCCAAGTATTGTAGAGTGTTTCCTTTAGAAATGGTTTGCCAGTGGCCCTGAAGCAAGGCCAGCAGATTGCTGTAGCTGCTGGTTTCAAACAGGAGCCTAAAGAGAATTCTTTCTGTGGTCTGTTGGCCATTTCAGAACTTTGGAAATGGAATGGTCAATTCATCAGAAAGAAATAGCAGGTGAGTATGGCGGACTTTGGGGGGCCTGTGGGGGAGAGACCCTGGTGCCTCGGGACCTACACCATGTGGTTGACTCGGGGTGCCAGGAGAACAAGGAACTCCCCCCCTCTCTGGGGGCAGCTGAGAGTGTGGCAGACTTTCGGCGGCCTGAAGGAGAGAGACCCTGGCGCATTGGGACCTGCACAGTGCAGTTGACTTGGGGTGCTGGGAGAACAGGGAACTCTTCCTGTCTCTGGGGGACGACTGTGATCCTGCCTGTGTGTGCACTGAGAATCAGACATTTCATGTCATCCTGTCCCCCATCCGGTGTCCCCTCTCCCCCACCCCCTGCTTAGCAAGTGGGAGCCAGTGAACTACACATCTTGTGAAAAGATTGGCTATGTTATTTAGTATGAGCTCTCCATATGCAAAGATAAGGACAACCATTTGGAAGAAGCAAGAGCCGATATGACAGATAGTGAAGATCTCTGGTTGTCTAGCTTTGACATTTATGCTTTCTTATGTCCCGTTCTGTTCTGTTTTGTTGTGTTTAATTTTACTCCCTTTCAAAATGAAATTTTAAAAAAATTAAAAAAATAAAATAAAATAATGTAAAAAAAAGGTTTGCCAATTGAAAGCATCCCAGGTTCTTCTTGTCTGGAAAAAAGAATTGGGCAAGATAAGCCAATAATGGTGCCAAAAACTTTATGAGAAAGGTGTGAGGTAAATAGGTATGCAAGATCAAACTTGGGCCAAAGAGGAAAAGAGGATAAAAGTACACATCGTGGCTACGGGCTACCATGTAAACTCACGCAGGATACCGGCTTTCTGTTAAGCCCCCCTCCTTTTTTTCCTTTGTTTTTCTTTTTGAGACAAGGTCTCAACGCAGTTCAGGTTGGCCTTGAGCTCGCTTTGTAACCCAGGCTGGTCTTGAACTCATAATGATTCTCCTGCCTCAGCCTCCCCAGTGCTGGGCCACCATGCCCGGCTGTGTGTGTGTGTGTGTGTGTGTGTGTTTTAATGCGGTCCATATCTCCTGGGAGAAGCTCTCAGGGATCCTCCTGTTGCTCTGAGATCTTGTGATCACCGGGTCCCACTCATTTCCCCAGCCTGCCTCGAAAGGCCCCATCCCATACATCACAAGGGTAATTTTTTGCACTAGCCCGCTAGCACGGGCCTCAGCATTACAGATGGGCTTGGAGAAGAGACAAGACCCGGGACGGAGTTCCCCAAACGCAAGGGGGCGTAGAGGGCCTGTCATCTGGTGGAAATCGAAACTGGGAGGCTAAGCAAGAAGGCCGCAAGGACACTGAGTACCCCACCGCGGCGCACGTCCCTCCAGCGGGCGCCTGGAGGTGGCTCCTTGGTGCGCACGGACCAGCGCTCGGGGGAATTCCGAGCCCCAGCTGTGAGTTTCGCTGATCCAGCCAAGGCGGCGGCTGTGCTCCGGTGGGGCCAGTGCTTGCAGGGCCAGGGCGGGCCCAAGGGTAGAATCGGGGACTTGAGTCTGACACGCCCTTTAGTGGCCTGCTTGCCTTTTTGTTACCAGCTTTGGAACACCAGCCTCCATGCTCAAAATGGACCCCCAAATGGTCATGTGCTCCCCAGTTAGAGACTTCCAGCTTTAGTCCCTAGAAGTGGAAGGGGCACCGCACTGAGACTGGAACACACTTAGTAGTTCTAGTGCTTTTTTTTTCCTTTTTTTTTTTTTTTTTTTGTACCAGGGATCAAACTCATGACCTCATGCTTGCCAGGCAGGCTCTTAAGCCACTGAGCTAAACCCGTGGCCTTCTAGTGCTTTTTTTTTCTCTTGTCAAGATCCCTTATTAACAGGTGAGAGCATTACCATCCTCCCAGGGACTCCAATGTCAGAGGCAACCATATTCTGGCTCCTGACTTCAGCGCCCTTTGTCGCCCAGACAGCTAAGGCTGCTCCACCAAGCGCCAGTGCTCTGTCCAGCATTTGCAGAGGACAGGCAAGGAACTTTGTTCTTTCTGGACCGAGGGCCTAAGGCTTATGCTAGCCTGTGAGATGTGGGATTAGGCTTCCTTGAGTCTTCAATGGACAGAGCCAGCAGGTCTGCACTTGAACTGGGCTGGATGTATTTGTTGAGGCATGACTGTGCCCCCTTTTTTCTCTGCTCACTCACTGCCTGCCTTTCTCCTCTTCACGGGTGATTCCTGCACCTGTGCCAGCTTCTGAAAAAAGAGTGAGTGTGGTTTCCCTTGAGTGTGGGTGTGGGCAGAGGTGGTGTCCAGATGGTCCATTTCCAGATTTTAGTCTAGGATAAGGAAACTGAGGCTCAGAGAGTGTGTCAGGCAGACAAGCGCAGACCAGATCCTTGAGGACATTCCTCATGTGTGTAGTTTTGGGGCTGAGACTCCCCCAGGGTAGGAACACAGCTTGAGGCAGGCCTGCTGTTGGGATAAATCTGCTGTGGCCTCTCACTATCTCCTTTCTTCCTTCCCCAGGCTGTTGCTCTTGCTGCCCTTTGGGCTGTGCCAAGTGTGTCCAGGGCTGTGTTGGACCAAAGAGGCATCGGACCAGTGCTGCTGCTGTGCCTGATATTGGAGACCCTGCTCCCACAGGTACATTGAGTGATGTGTACCAATTAGGGTTTTTTCATAACTCTGGCCATTTGCTACACTTCTTTGTCTGTGAAACACGTGTTAATAAAAAGATGCTAACTTGATCTGACTGGTTTTCTTTGTGTGGTTTGTCCAGCAGTGGTAGTTTTGAGGGACTGCATTGGTGACCCAGAACCTTGGGTGCTGCAGCCATGTCCTGTGAGTTTACACACTGAGTGCCTTAGGGTAATCTGTTACAGCTCCTGCCTCAGCTAACAATGTAAGAGCACTGGAATCTGCCATAAATATAGGCTTTAACATAAAATGGAAAACCACAAAATCCAGTTATTATATCCAGCAGGCAAATCTCAGTAAATACATGAAGAAAAAAAAAACCCTAGGAAAAATATAAGAGTAACAGACAAAACGTTTATTCAAGGATGTGCATTGCAGATTGAAAGAGTTCGTGCAACACTGACTTAGCTACCCCACAAGGAACTGTCAATCCTGGCTTGCATAGGGACAGTGACAGAATACTTGCTGATTATGGTGGCCATTGTTGATTTCCTCTTGTCTTGTCCTACCTCAGCCTTCAGAGTAACTGGAATTACAAGTGTGTGCCTCCACACCTGGTGAAAAGCAGACTCTTCACCACTAATGAAAATAATAATCAACCTCACTTCCAGATGTAGGGGCAAATGTATCTAAAACACTTTGTCAATTGATCTTGTCTTAAAGATTTCAAGTTAAGATATATGGAAGACATATCTAGGCCAAGTGGAAGCTTTACCCTTGAGCTCATGCCCTTGTGAATTTAACTGGATTCAGATCCAATGATCCAGGGTCTAATAGTGGCCTCCTGGGCTAGCCACTTACATACCCTGCATTGCAGAAGTCTTCTAAGTAAAATAATTTATAAGTAATATTTACCCAAGGTTTTGCGAGAATTCCAAGATCCAAAGTAATCTGACAAGGTCTGACAAAACTGAGCACTCTGTAATCACCAGAAATAGTGAAAAGGAAGATGTGGAGACTTATTCGGGTAATCTTAGATACTCAGGAGGCTGAGGCAGAAGGGTTGTAAATTTAAGGCCAGCTTGGGCAAATTAGCAAGGCCCATTCTCAAAATAAAAGGGACTGGGATTGTCACTCAGTGATAGAGTAACCCCATGTTAAATACTGGAAGAATGCCGGGGATTTAGCTCAGTGGCTTAAGCGCCTGCCTGGCAAGCGTGAGGTCGTGAGTTCGATCCCCGGTACCAAACAAAAAAAAAAA
>PVJX010001920.1:93591-110252 GCA_004027295.1 Dolichotis patagonum | reverse complement strand
GAGTCACCAGACACATGTGCCCGCGCACCTGCCACAGCAGAGAGCAGAATGGGAGGCACAACCTGTGTCTCCGTGCTGTTGTGTACAGGCAAAACGTGGCCAAACGACCTAAGCGGAGACAGGGACAGGCAATATTGGGTGGGGGGATGTAGAAGAAGGGGTCACATGCATGGTCAGTTCTCTGCACTCATTTCCCTTGCTCGAAAGCACCTGCACACGTGGACACCTGGTTGGGTTGCACGCGAGCTCTGGGAAAGGCGAAACTGAACTAAACGACGGAGCCCAGGGACTAGGTGACAGCTTGAACTGGGTTCCCGGAATGGTCGGGAGCGGGGGCTACCGGCCAGCTCGAGGAAATTGGCAAGGGTCAGCGGGGACGCGCCGCGGTGCCGGGAGCACAGCCTGGCCCGCGCGGGCGGAGGCAGGCGGGGGGCGGGGCGACCCCGCGGTGCGCACGGAGCGGCGCGGCGGGAATCGTGCTCTCGGCCCGCAGGGTGCGCTCGGCCCCGCCGAGGGCTGCGGGCGGCGCTGACTCAGCGCGCAAGGTGCAAGGGTGCCGGGCGCCTTTGCGCCCGGGCCAATGCTCTGACTATAAAGTGACCGGGCAATTCTGAGGCGCCATCACGCCTTTCCAGCAGCTCTCCTGCCTGTTTGCACCAGAGTTTCGAGCTCGACTCACTTCTATTCGAAATGGACCCCAACTGCTCCTGCGCCACTGGTAAGGGACAGCGCTGTCTGGGTCTTAGTCTCACTCACCATTTCTTAGCTAGAGGTTAGAATGTCTCTTGGGAGGATGGTACGTTTTCAACCCGGTTTAGGTGGACTCGTTACTTTTACTTTCCTTTTTCTTGGGCTTCCCTCTTTCCATGCCCCGTGGGTCCCATTTCAAGGAGGATGAGGGAGGCTTCAAACTGTCTTGTTCATTACCACTAACCCGGACTGGGCCTGGACCTGGCACCTTCCCTCCTGGGGAAAACATCGGAGGGTGCGTTGTGCTTCCCAGCAGCAGGATGGAGAAGGTGCGAGGACCCTTCCACTCATCTTCTGTGGGACAGGCGCTGCCAGGGCTGGGCAGGCAATGGATGAGTGCAGGTTGTTGGGGGTCCACTGCTGTGTCTTTTTCATCAAACCCTGGGCTCAGCGCCTGTCCTTATCTTCTTCACAGATGGCTCCTGCACCTGCGCCCGTTCCTGCAAATGCTCAAACTGCAAATGCCCGTCCTGCAAGAAGAGTAAGCGTGGGGTCTTCTGGGGACATCTGGGGCTGTGCTTAGGTGGAAGGGAACCAGAGCTGGCTCTGAGGACCATCCTCTGTGGAACTGGCCCTCTTTTGCCCCGGGGGCCATTCCACTCCCTCTCCAGATTTTCTGTACTGCCCTGAGCTCAAAATGTGACTTGAGCTCAGATAGGGCAGTGAGCATTTTTTTTTCCTATTAGGACAAAAACCTTGAAAGTACCCACTACTGTCTCAGAACAGAGCCCTGCTACCCTAATATAGGGATCTGTGGAGTGGGACAGGGGGCAGGTCTTGTGCCAAGCTTGCTGCTGGGGTGGGTGCTTGGTAAATGTGCTCTGACTTCTCACCATGCCCTTTCTTCCTCAGGCTGCTGCTCTTGCTGCCCCGTGAGCTGTGCCAAGTGTGCCCGGGGCTGTGTCTGCAAGGAGCCATCGGACAAGTGCAGCTGCTGTGCTTGATGCAGGAGACCCCGCTCCCACGTACACATGGAGTGATATTACAAAGCCACATTTTTTTTCACATAACCCTGACCAATTTGCCAAGTTTCTTTTTCTATCGAGTATGTGAATAATAAAATGCAGTAACTTTATTTTGACTTTGACTTCCTTTTTGCATCTAGGGAAATAAAGAACTGTGATAAGGGTTTGAATTGGGAGTGCAGAGATCTGGGTTTAGGAATTAAATCGGTCCCTAAGAAACAGTGTCTGCAGGCAAGCCCGGGAGATAGGGTTAAGTCACCTCACTGAGCTCCATTTTCTGTAAAAGGAAACAGCAGCATGCCAGATCCTGCCGGGGGCAGTGGGTGGGGACAGTTACATGGTCCCTTCAGTCCTCAGCTGAAGTACGGATGACATAGATGCTCCACAATCCTTTATCTCCCAACTTCTGTTCCTTGTTGGAGATTAGGGGGCAAAGTGACTACAGGGTCTGAAATCCACTCCCCATTGCTTGAATCCTTGGGGCTTCTCCAACTGCACAGGGAGGAAACAGTATTTTATTTTTTATCCATCTCAGAACCAAGCTTTAGTAAATGAAATAAGGTTAATTGTGGAGATAATTAAATGAAAGAACAATACACAAAATGCATTTCTTAGATTTAACAAAACTTTCAATAAAGATATGAAGAAATAAGGAAACTAAAGATGTATGCCACCATGTTCATGGACGATCATTAGTGGAGGCTGGAAACTGCAGAGAGGTGGGCCACACACCTTGAGCAGCACTGATCCAGATGTCCCCAAAAGGAACCATCGGCCATGGCTTGCACAAGGCCACCCCTAAGGCACACACGGACAAACCAGCGAGACAAAAAATGTAACAAAGTAAAGAGCCAAGGTCACACAGGTCAGAAGGAAAGGTGAATGAATTTATGAATTTCTGCTACAGCTGTCCTTGTGCCCTGGCCAGGAGTGACAGAACATGATGTCACTGGATGGTAAAACCTCCCCCATCTATGTATTTACACGGACACTTGTTACCACTGCTGAAAACAAAAATCAGTCTCACTTCTGGACATAGATGGTATTCATATATATATATTTTATGTCTCCCATAACTGGCCCTGGGTTTGCTTTTAACGATTTCCAAGCTGGGTATGATGCACTCCTGTAATCCCAGCATTTGGGAGGCTGAGGTAGCAGGATTGCTATGAGTTTGAGTAGAGCTAGCCTGGGCCACAAGTGAGTTCAAGGCCAGTCTGAGCTGCAAAGTGAAACCTTGTCTCAAAAAGAAAAAAGAAAAAAGATTTCAAGCAGCAGAGGTGTGAAAGACATGCCTAGACTAAAGGAAAGCTTTATCTTGACCTCATTCCCCAAGCAGGTGAATGGATTCAGATTCAGCAACCCACTTCCTGTGCCTGTGAGTCTCAGCTAAACTGCCCAAGTTTTCCAACTAGTAAAAGAGACTCATAAGTAATGTATCTATTGAGGATTGTTGTGAGGCTTTAGAGATGGAAAGTGATTAAACGGTTCTGGCAGAGTAAATGCTTTGCAACAGTCAAAAATATTGAAGGACAGCAGAGTGTGGAATGCAGGGCTTGGATCCCAGCTACTACAGAGGCAAGGCAGGATGATGAGTTTAAGGTCAGAGGGCAAGAGGGAGAGAGAGGGAGAGAGAGGGAGAGAGAGGGAGAGAGAGGAAGAGAGAAAGATACAGAAGAGGAGGGTAACTTGGTGGTTTAGTGAGACCTCATCTCAAAATAAAAATGAAAAATTGGGCCAGAGCTCAGTGGCTCAAGTTCCTGTCTGGTAAGAGCAAGGTCATGAGTTTGATCACTGGTGCCAATAAATAAATAGACTGGGATGTAGCTTAGTACAAAGGCCCTGGGTTCAGTTCTCAGTTGGGGCATGGTGGGTATCAGTGGAGAAATACCTACTTGTCTTACTTTTTAAAATTTAATACAGGGTCTGCATATCACCTAAAATTATCCTTTTGGGGGGGGCATCTATTTTCAAAACTCATCCCGGAGTGGGTTGGCTCAGCTAGGATCCAGGAGCCCTTCGGAGGGTCCTATCCCACGGGTCCCCTCAGCCCGGGAGAATGGAACGGTGGGGTAAGGGAAGACCTGTATGCATTTGCTACAGTGTACACAGAAACAGCAGGACTCAGGAGGTGAAGTTAGGGACATCCAGGCAAAGGTGACTGGGGTAGTGGGTCGTCTGCACACGACCCGCTCACCGCTCACCGATAGGGGTGAGGCGGGACATCGCTGCGCTCGGGCTTCCGGCCAGGCTATCTGACACCCACAGTTCCAGGCTGGGGGTAGGAGGTCGCTGCGACTGGGTTCCCGGAACGCAGCGGGTTGAGGGTTGTTACAGGCAGCTGAGTTAGTTAGAATACAGGCAGTGAGACAGGACTAGGTTTCAAAGAAGCCAGCGCAGAAGTTCAGATCCTTTGCAGCCTTGGAAGAGACAAACACCTCCTGCTGTGGTCCAGATCTCAAGACAAAAGACAAAACACAGACAGCCACATCCTAAGGGTCCACAGTCCACAAAGCTCTCCATCACCCTGAGGAAGTCAGGAGTCAGCGTCCCAACCCCTACAGGAAGGGTCACTGCTGCTAAGCATGCCGCTTACTGCGAGACTCGCTTCCCCGTTTGTTCCTGATTTAATCAACTTTACCCGAGCAATTAATCTTACGGGTTGACCACAGTTCTGTCTCGCCCTATGCCCACCCTGCGAGTTCCCGACCGTGGACCCATCTCACCTCATGATTTTACCCTATAAAAGCCCCTAGAAAAGACAGAGTCTTTGGCAACCCACTCGGGACCTCTTCTACCTTTCAGACAGAAGCTTTCTTTTTCTCAATAAATGTTTTCCACTCTTTTTTTTAAATGTATTCCACTCTTAACCTCCGTTGATTCTAAAATTCATTCTTCGATTAGTAGGTCGAGAATTTCATTCCCCTAAATCAGAGTGACCGGCAAACACGGGAACCGGCGAGGGGCGGCGGGAAGCCGGAGGGTGGGCGAGCGCACTGCCCTCCCGCGCGAGGCGGCCGGCACCAAAGGGGCGGCGCCGGGTTGCTCAGCCGCGGCGCGCGCAGCGCTCTGCGCCCGGTGCGCGCTGTGCGCTCAGCCCTGCCCCGAGCGGCGGGCCGGCTCAGAGTGTGAGTCCCGGGGCGGGTGCACAGGCTGAGGCGGGACCTTTGCGCCCGGCCCGGTTCCCTGGCTATAAAACTCGCGGGCAGGCTGAAGAACCACAGGACTTCCAGACTGCAATCTGCCGCCTAGTCTTCTGCCTCGGACCTCTGGTCTCACCTAGGCTCAGTATGGACCCCAACTGCTCCTGCGCCACCGGTAAGAGATGCCTGGCTCTGGACCTTTGTATAACCAATTCCCAGCGCCAGGACAGCGTGTCCCTGGGTTTGAAGAGGTTGCATTTGAGTTCTGAGCTACGTGGACTCACTTTGTCGGATGCTTGCTTTCTGGCTATGCATCTGACTGCATTTCTATCTCCCCTGTGCTCTGTGTCAAAGTGTGGGCTCAACGCTGGCCTGCCTGGTGTGGCACAGCTGGCCAGGAGGCTGCTGGCTGGGCCCAGGGCTCTGTGCAGAACTCAGAGCAGTCAGGGTGGTTGGAAGGAATTGTCTCTTTGGAGTTCAGGACATATATTGCCCTGGTCTCCTGTTCCAGTCATCCTGGGCTGAGTCTGGAGTTTCTTACCATCCCGAGGGGGTCAAGACAGGGAGGAACTTGACCTTTTGAGATGAGAAGACATATGTGCATCTTCTCTCCTTCCAAGCGAGGAAGGAACTTTCCGGTTGACTGGCTCATAGGAGGGGCTATGGATAGTTAACAAGCCACCGCTGTGTCCCTTGCAGTGTCCCTTGCATCTTACCCCTGGATCGCTGCCTTTTTTTTCACAGGTGGCTCCTGCAGCTGCGCCAGCTCCTGCACGTGCAAACAGTGCAAGTGCACCTCCTGCAAGAAGAGTAAGTGTGGCTTCCCTGGGAATGTGGGGTTGGGCAGATGTGGAGCCCAGAGGACAGCAGGCAGGAGCAGGCCAGTGTCCCACTTCCCATCCCCTTCCTTCAGCCCCAGACTTAGGATCCAAGTTCAGAGACCCAAAGAGGTGAAGAAGCCCCACTCTCTCATTATAGATGCTCAGAGAGGCCACCAAATTCCATCAGAGTCCAAGCCTGAACTTGAACCTAGGTCCGCTGCCCCTCACCCTCCAGTACTGGAGATTGAACCTAGGGCCTTTGCATTGAGCATTACTGCCTGGCCTTTTTAACTCTGAGACAGGGTCTCGCTAGATTGCCTGGGCTAGGCTCAAATTTGCAATCCTCCTGCCTTATCCTCCTAGAGTGCTGGGATTACCAGCCTGTACCACCAGGTCTAGTTGGGTCTCCTGCTTCTCAGTACACCTGGGCCCTGAAGCACTTAATGCACACGATTTGGTGACCATGTGTAATTTCTAACCTGCTTTTCCTATCAAAGAAAGCTTCCCTGGCTCCCACCACACCTGCTCTATTAGTTTGTCCCACCTCAACTTAGATTTTCTCACTTGGTAGAGTGGGGAAGCAGGCTGGCTTCTCCCGCCTTCTGCCCTGTCCTGGGCTCAGGGGGAGCTGAGCAGCCTTCATAGGAAGCATGCATAGGAGTTGCTCCAAAGATCCACCAGCTTCTCCTGACAGAAGCTTCTCCTGAATTGAGGTTCCTCTGAGGTTAGGGACAGAGTGGCCAAGCCTGATGTTGGGGAGAGAGACTGTTTGAACTTTCTCCTTTCTTCCTTCCCCAGGCTGTTGTTCCTGCTGCCCTGTGGGCTGTGCCAAGTGTGCCCAGGGCTGCATCTGCAAAGGGGCATCATCGGACAAGTGCAGCTGCTGTGCCTGATTCCGGAGACCCTGCTCCACATGTACATAGAGTGGCTGTAAAAGCCTGCATTTTTTTCATACAGCCTGACCCATTTATTGCATCTTTTTCTATGAAATATGTGAATGGAAATAAACACATCCAGACTGTTTGCCTCCAGGTGTCTCATGGTGTGTGGGAATCTTAGAGGATGAGGGAGGACAACAGGAGTGGAGTCCAGGTGCGAGGTGTCCTGCAGTTGTTCCTGGCCTTGGCTCTCCTTTGTGAACTGTGCCAGGAATTTCCTCTTACCACTCTGTAGAATACTGAACTGGTGGTCCCTACCCGTTTCATGTCACAGTCTACATGCAGTAGTCATTGTGGTGTACCTACTGCCTACACAGTTGGGCCTGGGGTTCTCAGTAATGAAAGAAACATAGCTTGGGGGCTGTTGCAGAGGCCTAGTCATGGACAGGAAGTCCTATAAACAGTAGCCAGGTCTGAGGTGTACACGGATGAGTCTTGATGAAGAGCCATTTTCAGGGACACCCAGGAATTGCATACCTGCTGGAGCTCAACTTGGGGAAGTGGAGAAGAGCTCGGTGTGCTCAGGAAACAAGGCCAGTTTGGCCATGTTCAGGCCCATGCTCCTTTCAGGGAGGGAGGGAGGGCAGACCATGTGCCTCACTCCTCTGAACCCCCACCCGGTGGCACAGCTGGTTCACTGCCTTGCACTGCTCAAGGCATGTCCCTGCCCCCCTTCTGATTTCTTATGTCTAAGATTCACCCCGGGGAAGCTGTACTTTTAACAAATATATGAGATTGCAACCCATGGAATCACTTAGAGAAATAAAATGACCTCTGTCATTTCCTCTGGTTTCAAGTGTGGGAAATACTCCTATGTCAATGTTATTTGGAACAACTCTCCAACTGTGGCAGTCTGTCCCAGTGGCTGAGGCAATCTGGAAGTGTCCTGTGGAGGTTCCCCAGCTCCTGTCTGGCTGTGGAGGGGAAGTGAGCAGGTTTGCCCATGCAGGAGGCAGGTGTCCTTGCAGAGGCCAAAGCAGGCTCACAGGGTAGGGCCAAGCTTCCTTGGGGTGCTCCATGACACCCCAGTGTGTGTGGGCTGGTGTCCTGCATAGACTTCATAGGGTATGGGGAGGGTTGTGACATGTTTATTTCAGACTTGGTCTGGAAGCCCCGGTGCCAAAGTCCCAAATGTACCCAGCCTTGTTCTTTCGTAACTATTTTGGAGCATTACAGCTGCCATATTTCTCAGGAGATGGGTACACGGTGTCTTTCCCAAGGCTGACAAACATAATCATTCAAGTTTCAGCCTTTTATTTGCCAAATCCTGTGTGAAATGGCAACTTCCCTCCATCCTCAGCAGCACCCTTGAGTGCTGCCTCCCTCAGGGAAGGGTGGGGCGTGGCCATTGTGGGTGTCTGTTGGGCAGGTTAATTTGGAATAATTTTTAAATTGGCTGTAATCCCAGAAGTTTCAGTGCCGAGCTCAGCAGTAAGGAACAGCCTGGTGAAACAGGTAAGAGCATGGGCACCACAGCCAGGCCGCCTGGTTAGGACCCCATCCACCACTTAGGCAAGTTATGTGCCTGTCTGTGCCTCTCACGTCTCCTCCGTGGGACAGTAACCATGCCCGTCAGGTGGGCTTACTGTGAGGTTGACTGTGTCCAGTTCAACCTCTGGCACGTATCAAGGGCTCAGTAAGTGCTACTCCTTCCTGACCAAGCATGGTGTTTGACAAATAGTAGGTGACTCATAAGTGCTCTCTGCTTAATCCAGTGGGCACTTATTGGGTCTTCTTCTGGCTGTGAATCAGTGTACCAGCCACATAGAGAGAAAATAATATAGAAATAGGATTCAATTTTTTTTGTTCTGGAGATTTTATTCAAGTCTCTTTTTGTGCCAGAACAACTCAGTCCTAGTGTATAAGGATCAGCCCCACAATGCCATGAGATCAAAGAAAGAGGCAGGCAGATGTAGGATTGCACAGAGTGCGAATTACTGGGAGACTTCCTGATGAAAGTGGACTACAAGACCAGTTGGGTTAAAAGAAAAGGGGTGCAATTATGGTTTAGAACAAAAGTGACTTCATCTTGGCTGGATTGTATCTGGTGTGTCTTAAAATCATATTAAAAAGTCAGGCACATCATGGGAGCCAGAGACTCATTGTAAAACTTCTCGTAAGATTCTAATGGCTTTATTTATGGTTTACTGGAAAACTATGTGGGAAAACCCAACTAGGGTTACTCTGCTGCCAAGCTGGCACACAGAGCTACAGCGTGAACATTTCCACCTTCAGGAGGAGGAACTTTCCACAGACTCTAGGGCTCTGGCATAGGCTGAGTGTGAGACAAGCTAAGACAGAGGTATGATTCATCACTCCTGACCAGGAGGCTGCAAGAAAACCCTGCTCACTCACTCACTCATTCACTCATTCACTCATTCACTCACTCACTCATTCGCTCACTCGCTCACTTACTCATTCACTCGTTCACTCACTCATTCACTCGTTCACTCACTCTCTCACTCACTCACTCATTCACTCACTCATTCACTCGTTCACTCACTCTCTCACTCACTCATTCATTCACTCACTCACTCTCTCACTCACTCATTCACTCATTCACTCATTCACTCATTCACTCACTCACTCATTCACTCACTCACTCATTCACTCATTCACTCACTCTCTCACTCATTCATTCATTCATTCATTCACTCACTCACTCATTCGCCCACTCACTCATTCACTCATTCACTCACTCATTCATTCACTCACTCATTCACTCACTCATTCACTCGTTCACTCACTCTCTCACTCATTCATTCACTCACTCATTCACTCACTCATTCACTCATTCATTCACTCATTCACTCATTCACTCACTCACTCATTCTCTCATTCACTCACTCATTCACAGGGCCATATGTTGGTCAGTAGATGAAGCATCTGAGGGTAGCTAGAGGAGTAGGAGGCTAACTCTCAAGGAGGCTGGCATGGCCCCCTACTCATAGTAGGTGATTCATACTAGAGGAAAGCAAATTGAACCAAACAGATGCACGCTCTCTCTCTCTCTTACTCTCTCTTTCTGTCTTTTTTGAGACAGAGTCTTGCTATGCAGTTCAGGCTGGCCTTGAGCTCACTTTGTAGCCCAGGGTGGTCTCGAACTTGCATAGATCCTCCTGCCTCAGCCTCCCGAGTACAGATTCTCTCTTCTGAGGTTCAGGTTAAGGAACAAAGTGAAACTTCTGTGTAACTGGAGACATGTCATGGTACAGTAAAGAACTTACCCTAAATGATAGCCATGAGATGGATAGACCTAGCTTCATGCCTGCCTTTCTGTGAGAACTGCAGTATATTTCAGTCTTCCAGGGACCCTGTGAGGCTGAGCATCTCTGTGAGAGGTTCCAAGGACACCTCACTTCCTTGAGAATTCTGACAGCAAACCCTGCATCAGGATTCCTTGCAAGCAAGCAACAGAAATGGGCTTCAGCTAAATTAGGCAAAACAAATTCTTTAGAAGGGTATACTGGGGATACATGAAATTGATTGGCAAGATGGAAAACCAGGCTCTGAAAATGGACAGGAGCTGTGGGTGGTCAGGCAGCAGGTTGAGCCCCATGAGCTGCCTCTGCTGTCCCCAAAATCCCCTCCTCTGCCACTGACCACTGCTACTGTGAATGGATTCTCAACTGTTCATGGTATTCTTCATGCCTTACTCAAGACCTGAAGTCCCAAGAAGTCTAGGTAGCTGGCAATGGCAAGGAGGAATATCTGACCACCTTCAGATTCCCCAGTGGGACACAGAGCCCTCTGCATACCCCTGAGACACACCATGTTCGCTTCCTATACCAGTAAGGGTCCTGGCAGGAGTCAGTGAGCAATTGGGAAAGTTTAATAGAGAGATTATTTACTGTGGAGTAGAGAGACTTAAGAGAATATGAGCAAGATGTGTATCCCAGGCCTATACAGTGGAGAGCAGTTACCAGGCTCAGGCATAGCATCACTGAAGTCAGGAGGTAGCTGCTGGAGAGATTTTCCCAGTGGGAGCCGTGGCCTGCAAGTTTCCACTCCAACTGGCAAGGCACAGTTTGGGGAATCCATTCTGTGAGTTTTCCTACCTCTCCCATCTCCTGCCAATGTGCTTGTTGGCTAAACCCAGCTGGATGCCGTCTCTGAAACACTTACTCAGTTCTTGGATGTTGGAGGGGAGTCAGGAGAGGCCGAGAAAAATGCCGAGGCAACCCTGAATATAGGCTAGGTCCTGACAACAAAACCCATGTGTCTCTTCCTTATCCTCTGCCAGACTGGTCTCAGTACACTGGGTTGGAGGGAGGAAGGGTCAGGGATGGTGGTGGAAGTCCTGTATCACTGGATGCTGGGGAAGGAAGGCAGGGCGGGCATTTGAGGCCCCTCAGATGCCTGTCTGCAGCTGTGGTCCAACACAGAGTCCCATGGAGAATTGGGGAAGGAGATTGAGCAACACACTATGTCTCCAAGTGACACTCACCTGGTTCCACCTATAGCATTACACTATCCACTGAACCACCCTCTCTGGTGATCCTTGTGGCAACCTCTGGTTGTCAGAAAACCATTCATCTCTGGACCTGGAGAAATCCATGAAATCCATGCAGTTGTTTCCTGCCAGGTCCCCTCTCTGTGGCCCCTGCTCCCTGGCTCTCTTGACCCCACACAGTGGCTCTCTCTGCCTGCAACCCTCAATCACCTATCAGCAGGAGGAGGGACTGGGGCCTATGGTAAAGGCAATCTGCATGTTTGCCTTTTCAGAGGCCATCAGCCTCTCCACTGAGATAGACTTGGTGACTCTGTAGTCCCCATAGGGCAAGACCAGAGCAGGCCTGTCACTGCTTGGCGATATGAAGGACCACAGGGATCCCTCCCCCTAGGACTCTTGAGGTGACCTAGCAAAGCTACGAAGTAAGATCAGGGCCTGGCTCCCTCCACCCTGGCTGGCCCTATGTATCACTGCCATTCCTGGTGGTGGGGCGGCCACTCCAAACCTGAGCAAGGCCACAGCTAGAACCCACACCACTAGGTCAGGGATCTTGGGTTACCCAGCCAGGGAGTTTGCCAGCCTAAGTGGGCAATCAGAGAGAGAGAGCAAGGCTTCATCCAGAGGAAAGACTTTGCAGGTGGATTCAGTGTCAGAGGGGCGTTTATGAAGTCTACTGCTGGGAATCCATCTCCCTGTCTCCTTTCAGGGAATTCTCTATCCCCACTGTACACAGCCTTGGTAGGAGAGGAGAACCAGGCTCTAGAAACTGGAAGACCTCACTCTTCTCAGCCAGTGTTCACCGTGGGAACTCTGAGATAGGGGCTAGAATAAGTCTCAAAGGATACGCATGGCTCACGGACCAAACAGACCCCCCATGGGCTCCAAGACCAGAGGATTCCACATCCCATCCTGAAGCTACTGCCTTGGTTCTTGCCTTCCTTCCAAGAATGGTCCCACAGCCACCCGCCATTCACCCTTCCAGCAAAAGACCTTTAACTTAATCTGATTGCTTAAAACTAGAGTCTGGAAAGGCAATCCTTTGGCAGGGAAGATGTGGTGGGCTGAGGGGCTTTCTCCACAGCATTGTAGGACCACCCACTGTGGCCAAGATTGTTCCTTACCAGGAAAGCCAAGACATAAGATGCAGGGCAGGAGAAGATATTACCTCCCATCCTGGACACACTCCTTCCTGCCTGGGCCTGTGACGCACACCCATGGGTGAGGCTCTCTCTGGGCCTTCTCTGCCTTTGTGCTTGTCACTTTCAGGCCTGGGAAAACTTACTTTTCTGGCAGGAATTCAGCGTTTCTACCAGGTGGAAGTGGTTTACCAGGTACAGCTGAAAAAACAAGGCAAACAAGCCCCAAGGCAAGTTCTCCTAGAGGGATGGTAGCATCCCTGACTCCCCTTACCACATACCCCCTGGAGGAGGTGACAGAATAAGGAAAGACCTGAAAATGGGAGAGCCTTGAGTGATCACTTCCCAGATAATACAGAGCCATACAGGGTTCAGGGGCGAAGGAAAACTGTGATGGGGTTATTCACTTGTTTGCTCCTGGTTCCTTCCACTCTGCAGGACCTGTGATAAGGACTGACTAGTAATGACAAAGAAGAGCAGCCGTGGCCTCCTGGGGACCTCAGTTTATGGTATGAGGTGAGGAAATAAAAAACACAAATCAGCTCAACCCAGCTTGAGAAGGGGTGGGTTGTTGTCAAACTGATTCCTGTCACTTCCTACCAACCCCAGTCAGCCAGGCCAGGGGCTGCCTCTCCTTGTCTCCCTGTGCCTGTCCTCTGCCCGCCCAGCAGTCTATTAGCCCAGAGCCAGGCTGATGATCTGCTCACAAGCCTCCACCAGCCTCCATCTAGCTCTATGGCAAAGTCAGAGTCCTCACAGTGGCACCCGGGGCCAACAAAGAAGCTGTGTTTCTCTCCCTACATCAGCATTTTCAAGTTTCCTCCAACCAAGTGAGGCAAGGTGACATCTGTGATCCCAGCCCTTTAGGAGGCTGCATCAGGAGGATCAAAAGTTCAAGGCCAAGGCCGGGGATATAGCTCAGCAGCAGGAGCACCTGCCTGGCAAGCACAAGGTCCTAGTTTGATTCCTGGTACAAAAAAATAAATTTAAATAAACAAAATTTAAAAACATTCAAGCCCAGCCTGAGCAACTTAGTGATTTAGCAAGACCCTGTCTCAAAATAAAAGAAAATATAAAGAACAAAGGGCTGGGAGAAGTAGCTCAGTACAAAGGCTCTGGCTTCAGCCCCCAGACTGTGTGATTTCCAGATCATACATGTGTAAAATTTCCATCAATCAAATGGGTGCAAAGGGTCTCACTGTGACTTCAATTTTCATTTGCTCCATTGCCAGTGATGTGGAATGTGCCCTCATGTCTGTCAGCATGTGGCTTCCTTTCCCTGAGAAACACCTATGGTCTTGTGCTGATCCCTTTTACTGAAGCCCGGCCTTCCTTCAGATTTCCACATTTTCACTTTAAGCCCTTTTTCTGTTGCAGGGTTCCAGCCACGGTACTACACCACATCTAGTCATCATGTCTGCCGTGGCGCCTCCTCCTTAGACTTCCCTGGTGTTGGTAACCTCGACAGTTTGGAGAATATTGGTCAGGTGTATGGTAGGACACCCAGCTATTGGAGCTGCCTGATGTTTTCCCCATTATGGAATTATGGTTTTGGGGGATTAAAACCACCGAATCTCCTTCATCTTGTGGTATCAAGGGTCTAATGCTCCCCCTCGACCTCTCCCCATTGCTGATCACCCAGTCCAGGCAGTATTTGTTAGGAGTCTCCACTGGGAAGCTACTCTTTTATGTCCCTTTGTCATGCTAGACTTTGTGGAAAAAGGTACCATGCACAGCCCAACTTTAAGGAATGAGGTTAAATCGGGCACAGTGGTGCATGCCTGTAATTCCAACACCTGAAAAGGCTGAGGCAGGAGGATTGCAAGTCTGAGCTTAGCTTGGGCAACTTAAATAAAAAAATCAAAAGAACCAGTGATAAAGCTCAGTGGTACAGTACCCGTGGATTCCATCTCCAGGACTGAAAAAAGAAAAACCGGAGTGAGCAGTTATGCTCTTTGAGGGCACACATTTACATAAATTGTTTGGAATTCTTCTATTCAGGTGACTTTTTCTTCTTCATTTATTCAATTATTCATATCTGCCAGGTGTGATGGCCCATGCTGTGGCTTCAGACGTTCTTGCAGTTGGCTCCTCTGTCCTTTTGACACAGTTCTTTCATCGTGGGTTATTTTTTTTTTCTTTTCTTCTCTTTCTTTCTCTAAATACAGCACTTCAGTACTTTCTGGTTGCATAAATTTTAGAATCATCGCATTAAAATCCCATTAAAAATCTTTCAGGTTCTGATCATGCACTGAATCTACAAATCAATTTGGGAAAGCACATACCTTTTGAATACGTATTAAAATCTTTTTCTGTGGGATGCTTGCATTTTTTATTGGATTATAGGCATTCTTTGTATTCACTTGAATTTCATCAAGCTGAATCTATTTATAGGCAAGAGATCTTACTTTTAAAGCAGTCAAATGGAGCCTGCCACGTCACAGATCCCAGCTCTTCTGTTCAAATCTGCCACTGCGCCCTTAAAATTCTGAAAAGGAGTCGACTTCGCTTACTGCACATTTGCTGCCATCTGGTGGTCATTTTTCTTTATTGCAAGCTGGGGAAATCTCAGTTCGAAGTCAGTACTTGGTACCTTAAGAGGTTGAGATTTGCTTTCTTCCATTGCTAGAAAGCAGTTCCGGGGCTCACAGCTAAGGTCGTGTGAGAGGGGTAAACAGACCCCTGGGAAAACAGTTTGGAGTTATGAGCTGACATTAGGAGTACCAGTTTTCTAGGGCCAATTTTCCTATCTTACTTTGAATTTTTAGGACATCTACTCCACCCACGGCTTTCCCACCTTTCCTATTTGGAACGCATTTCTAATTTACGATCAAGTGCCTTTGAGCTGTCTTATGAAAACATCTGTGAGAATTTCATGGCGTACTTGGAGACAATTAGACACATTCAGGATGCCATACATTGGAGCAGTCTTTTCCAAATCTGCCTGATTGTAAGAACCAGACGCAGGGATACAATAAGCCTAGGAGAGGCCCCTCCAGCAGGCTGAGGGAAGCCCTGTCTTGGGGTGGCCAAGCTGTTGCCATGGTGACGGTGCACTGTCCACTCTGAGGACAATGAGTTTTCCTGAGACTGTTTCCAGACTTGGGCCACCTCCCCATCTCTATAGGCCCGATTAGTCAGGGCTCAGCCTTGGGGCGAAGCCAAGTACCACAGCTTCTATTAAAATAAATAATATTTATAGTAATAACAAAGTTTCAGGAAACCTGGGGTTAATTCAGCACAGTGCAGAAGAATATTGGTCTATTTTCTACACAGCAGCAGGCTCCTCTCAGTGCCCCACATCATGCCTCGGTCCCAAGCACTTCAGCCATTTGCCATTTCTCTTGTAGTAGAAGCCAAAGTCCTTTTAGCCTTCAAGGCCCTGCATGAGTCCTCCCACCAGGCATATGTGCATTGCCCTGTCCCTCGAGGTCACCAAGAATGTCCTGCTTCAGGGTCTTTGCTCCTCCTGCCTCTGGGACCTGGGATGTTTGTTACACTGACTCCTTCCTTCACCTCCCTGGTCTTTGGAGGCTCATGGCTCTTCCAAGCTGTACTTTTCTCCATCTGTACTCATCTAACTTTCTTTTGGGGGGCAGGCAAGGTAGGGTCTCACTATGTCTTATGTTCTGGCTGGACTCAAACTGTGATTCTACTGTCTCAGCCTTCCAGAGTGGTGGAATTACAGGCATGAGCCACCGTACCTGGCACCTTCTATATTTCTATTTGATGTTTTGTCTGTCTCCCCCTGACAGTATGCATTCTTCATCAGGGCAAGGATTTGATTAATTAATTAATTTGGGGGTACTGGGGATAGAACCTAGGGCCTCATGCATCCTAGGCAAATGCTGTGCTACTGAGCTACTTCCTCAATCCCCAACCCATTTTAAATTTTATTTTGAGGCAAGGATTTTTTACATTGCAGGCTGACCTGAAATTTTCTATCCTCCTGCCTCAGCCTTCTGAGTAGCTGGGATTAGAGGTGTGCACCACCATGCCCAGCTTTTTTTGTTTTGTTTTATTATTATTTTTTTTTTTGTCTTTTTGAGACACAGTCTCACTATGCAGTTCAGGCTGACCTTGGGCTCACTTTGTAGCCCAGGCTAGTCTTGAATTTGCAACAATCCCCTTCCTCAACCTCCTGAGTGCTGGGATTACAGGAGTGCGCCACCACACCTGGCTCAGGTTTTTTTAAATGGGAAAATGCTTTTTTTACTGCAGATATGAAGTGACAGGGAATAGACCTAAGAAATAAATTAAACAGCACAAACTTACAAATTAAAGATCTTATTCTATGATAAAAATTAACAATATTATTTAAAGAAAATAATTTAAAAGCCACTGTTTTGATAAAAGATGCTTTATAATTGTGCTTTTTTTTTTTTTTTTTTTTTTTTTTTTTTTTTTTTTTTTGTACCAGGGATCAAACTCATGACCTTGCACTTGCCAGGCAGG
>PVJX010001920.1:0-93491 GCA_004027295.1 Dolichotis patagonum | reverse complement strand
GAATAAATGAGACCAGGCCTATAATCCCAGCACTCTAGGAGGCTGAGGCAGGATTGCAAACTGCAACTCAGTCCGGGTAATTTAACAACTTAGAAAAAACTTGTCTCAAAGGAAACATAAATGGGCTGGGGACATAGCTTAAGTGTGAAGATCTGAGTTCAGTTCCCAAGACTGAAAAAATAATTTTAAAGAAAGAATAAGTGAAGAAGAAGTCTGTGTTTTCAGTGAACCCTTGGGTTCCCTCTGTAGTGGTGAGAGGAGTTCCAAAGGCCC
Source organism: Dolichotis patagonum (assembly GCA_004027295.1). Classification (NCBI taxonomy): domain Eukaryota; kingdom Metazoa; phylum Chordata; class Mammalia; order Rodentia; family Caviidae; genus Dolichotis; species Dolichotis patagonum. The sequence goes on along the minus strand of PVJX010001920.1, from coordinate 93,218 downwards.
TGGGACTCCCTCCAAAGGCTAGGCAGGGAGGGAAATGTACATGCAAAGGACCACCCTCTTCTCTTTTGAAGGGTTTGGGGCATTAGAAATTCCATTGATCATTGCTTCCCCGGGCCAGAGGGTGGTGAGCGTGGCCCAGAAACTCTTGGCCAAGGACGGGGCATGGAACATCTACTCCATCCCTGCAGCTACGGGGTCTGTACCTGCCCTGGGTTCTGTCTCAGTCAGTGCTTGGGGGGTGGCCCTGGGAGAAGGAACTGGATACAACTGGGATGGACACAATCAGGATATTTTAGCTTCTTTCTTTTCCTTTCCTTCTTTCCTCCCCTAGCCTTGATTGCTGAAGTCATAAATACTCGCGGTAGAAAAGTCATACACTAAAGAAGAGAACTAAGAAAGTCTCACCACCCAGAGACAAGCTTTGCTATCACAGTGTAGTATATACTCACAGTGTACATTTTGGCATTATTAATTGTACATTATGCACATACATGACTATGCTCTTTCTTCTTGGAAAAAAACTAACATGTTGTAGATAAATCTGAACTCCCTGTCTTCACTACAGGTCCCTCTTTTCTCTTTTCCAGCCCTTGCTTCCCAAGTGACCAATTAGTTAGGGTAGCACTTTTCATCCCAGACTATTCTTTACGTATATAGAGAGGTAGAAAACTGTTTTTAACATATTGGGGATTGAATCTACGCTTTGTGTACTAAGTTACGTCCCCATCCCTTTTCTTTTATTTTGGATTTTTTGCTTGCTCAGACTGATCTTGAACTCACGAGGTAGCCCAGACTGGCCTCTAACTCATGGTGATCCCCCTGCCTTAGTCTCCAGGATGCTAAGATTATAGCTCTGTACCACCACACCTAGCTCCAAACCCTCTTTAAAATTTTTGAGACAACTGTCTAAATTGGCCAAGGGCTCAAATTTGTAGTCTTCTTGACTCAGCCTCTTGGAGTTCTGGGCTTGCAAATGTATGCTGCCACATCTGGCTAAAACTTTTCTTTCTTTCTTTTCTTTGTTTTTTTCTGTACCGGGTATCGAACTCACGACCTCACGCTTACCACGCAGGTGTTTATGCCACTGAACTAAATCCCCAGCCCTAAAGCTTTTCATTTTATTAGTTAGAATTATATTGTAAATTCCGCTTTGTGTTTGCATTTTTCCTTCTCATATGTGAATAATTTTAGTGTTTGCTTACATATGTACCTACACAAAATACATTGCTTCATACATTTTAAAATGTGCAAGGCTTCTTGCTTACTTGACTGTGCAATTTGTGTGATATATTGACTTAGGGCCAGAGGCTGAAAGTGCAGGCTCTGGGGTTCGTTATAGAAATCTGAACCCTGTCTCCACCGTCTCCTAACTGTGTGCCACAGGCAGATTACTTAATCTGCTGTGGTTCACGTGTCTTCTTTATAAAAGGAGGCTTTCCTTCTCAGTGAAGGGGCCAAATGGGATCACATATGGCAGCTATCCCAAGCAATGCCGCCTTGAAGAATGCAGCAATAAATGTTAGGTGTGATCATTTTATTAGTATGGACTAGGCCTTCTTCTGGTTGAGTGGGGAAATAGCGGAATAGCTAAGAATTTCAGCAAGATCGGCTGCAACCACAGTTCAAATGAGGGGATCCCACTGGTGTCCTGCTCTCGGCAAGTTCCTTGGCATCTCTATTCTTATGTTTATTAGCATCTCTAGAGCAGCTGCAGAGTAGTACCTATTCCATACAGTAAGAATTATGCTAACACACCTAAGAACTTAGAAAAGTTTCTGACCCTAAGTGTTAGTCAGTAATTCCCTTTTCATCTGCTGCCTACTAGCTCAAAGAAAGAATATAACACAGTTTTAAGAGTTTTTTTCCTTACTAACAGACAGGCTTTCTGCTCACTTCCTTTCCTTATACAGATTTCTCTAGGGAGGTGAAATTGCTGGGGCAATGGGAATGTACATTTTAATTTCTTAATATTTAAAAATCCACTTATAGACTTATTACTTTATTCCTTTAAGTGCTTGAGTTCAGTCTTAGCCAACTTTTTCACTTAATTATATAGTGTAATTTCTAAAAATCAGTAAATATTCTACTGCATTTTCTTTCTTTCTTTCTTTCTTTCTTTTCTTTTCTTTTTTTTTTTTTTTTTTTCAGGGAAAGAGGGGTCCTGTGGCCTCCAACTCCTGGGCTCAAGTGATTCTCCTGCCTCAGTCTCTAGGGTTGCTAGGACTGCAGGCACATGTCACTATGCCCCACCATTTTATCTTTTAATAAACATTGTATTATGCAAAATCTCAAACATACAGAAGTAGAGAGAACAGTATAACAACTCCCACATACCCGGAGCTAGCAGTCATCAGCATTCTGCTGCGCTTCATGCAGCACTGTTAGCGACAGAATAGTGCACACTGTGCGCATGTGCCGTAACGTAGGAAGCCTGCTCCTCATTGCTGGAAAATTAAAATTGTTTATTTCATTCTACAGAAATAGGACTTAAGTAGACAGGAGACGACAGGAGGTTTTGCCCGACTCCGACTCCTCACTTAGCTCGGTGTTGCTGCCCCTCTTCGGCACCCCCTTCCACCTCTGTGTTGTGGGGAGTCGTCTTGCTTCTGGGGTTCTCAGACGCAGAGCCCAGGACAGGTGTGAGCAACCTATTGAGAGTGAGAAGCAGAGAGAAAGAGGGAGGGAGGGAGGCAAGAAGAATGTGGAGGAGAAAAGGGAGCCTCTCTCTAGCCATGGCCTGATCCACTTGGGTGCTCTGGGGTCACACGCACACTATGGGACTGTGCCTCTGCAATGGGAGGGGAGGGCTTCTGTCCCATCTGTCAATCACTGGCTGTCCCAGCTTTGGGATGTAACCTGCCAGGCATGGTAGGAAGAGACAGTCACAGGGCCAGGTGGTAACCACAGCCCAGCACCAGGGCGACAGTGACAGCCTGCACAGGGCTCTGAAAAGCCCACTCGCCCACGTCCTGCCGGTGAGATCCTTTCTGACACCCACATGTGGGGGTGGCTTGGTAGCTGCCTCTGCGAGGTGAAGGCAAATCACCAGGAGCTTTGGATTAAACGGAGAGATTTGGGGCAGGGGGCAGGAAATGAATCTCTTCTCTTTTCATATCTTGCTGCAAAATCCGCAAACACCCAGGCTGCAGCTAGATATGGAATGAGATGAAAGATTGCGCCACACGATGGCCTAAATAGAATTTGAAAAAGAAACACACAGGCTGTCAGTGAGCGGAAAGGCAGCAGGAGACAAAGGGAAGGTGGAGGGGAGATAAGCCCCAGCTTTGGCAGATGTAGGAGCCTTTGGAAAAAGCCATCGAGGACAGGACAGGGGAGAGCCTGGGTTGCTGTTGGCGGTCGGGAGGGACGGCTGTGCTAGACAGTAGGCAGCCTCAGAAAAGTCAGGTTCAATGCATAGAGAAAGTGGATTTTTTCAGGGTAAAAACCTGCTCGTTCCTAGAAGCTGAAGTCACATTTAAGGGAGCAGCCATTTCTGAGATGGGCCCAAGAAGCCATGAGGGAACACTGGCTTAGCGTTCCTCAAAATCCAGGTTTTTCAAGATTTGGTTTCTTTTTGTTCTTTTTGTCTGGTTTGGTTTGGTTTGGTTTGGTTTGGTTTGGTTGTGTGTGTATGTGTGTGTGTGTGTGTGTGTGTGAGAGAGAGAGAGAGAGAGAGCCTTCCTATGTGGTTCAGGCTGGCTTTGAACTTACTTTGTAGCCCAGGCTGGCCTCAGACTCACAGCAATCCTTCTGCCTCAGCCTCCCGAGTGCTGGGATTACAAGTGTGTACCACCACACCCAGCTTTGCTGAGCCTTTCTGAGGATCTGTCAGACTGTTTTACAAAAATAATCACACACCCTTTAGGCACAATTTGAGAGTTCAAAGCAAGGGATAAGGCTCAGTGGCACAAGCACCTGCCTGGCAAATGCAAGGTCCTAGGTCGGATTCCTGGTACCAAAAAATAAATTAATAAATAATAAAAACAATTTAAGCATTCAGTTGTTTCACACTCTGGCCAACACTTGGTACTGTCCAGCTTCTAAATTGTAGCCCTCTTAATAGGTGTGAAGAAGTAGCATGGCTTTAATTTTGACCTCTCTGGAACTAATGATATTGGTTGGCTTTCTTTCTCCCACGTGTTTATTGGCATTTTTATATCCTCTTTCATAAAGTACTATGTAAAAATTTTGCCCATTTAACAAAATTGAGTTGTCTTTCTAAATTTTCAATAGGTAGACATTCTTTATATCTTCTGCACACTCCTGACTTTTAGCCTGACTCTCTCAGGATGCTTTCTCATTATAAGACACCCAAGATAGCTGCCAGCCGAGGAGCCGGAGCCTCCAGAGTGAGAGCGCCATGGTTTTCCCAAGCGTAAACTCAGTTTCTGGGAGTCTGAGTCTTTCTGGCAGCCAACGTGTGGCACCATCGCATCTCCATGGCCCAGCGAGGCTCCCAGTGCCCGGTCACACCACAGGCTGGACAGCTGGTGACCACTGACAAGGGGTCGATGGAAGAGCTGGTCCTACCCTGCTATGCCACACTCTCCGCTATCGGCTGCATTTGGGGTCAAGTGCTGGGCCTGCCAATTCCACCCAGGAGTCCAGGCTCAGCCTTCAAAGCAGTCTGAAACTTCAGGAGCTGGAGCCCCATTCTGAGTTCCCTGACGGGTCCTTTTGGACATTTTCAGCTGACGTTTGTGGACAACTGCAGTGTCCCATGATGCATGTAGGAAGTTGGGCAGTTTTGTACTTACTGGTAAGCAACTTCCTACTCAATTCTAGAGTTTTCTAGCAACAGGTTTTGCCAGAAATAAAAACAGTTAACACTGATCATATATTATATGCAAAGCTCTGCTCTGTCTTTAATTCATATTAACTAATTCAGTCCTTATAACAAATTGTCATTGTAGTATAGTCTTATTCCTATAAGACTACCTACAATGTGAGCTGGCATGGTGGTACAGGACTACAATCCTAGGTACTTGGGAGGCTCAGGCAGGATTACCAGTCTTTTTTTTTTTTTAGTTAAGTTTATTGGTATATTTTAGATATACATAATGATCATATGCATCATTGGGAATTTGTACCTTTACATGATATATTTTGATTTCTCTTTTTTCCCCAACATCTTATCTTCCTTCAATCCCTCTTCCCCTCCCTGGTCACAAAGCTTTCTTTTTGTTTTTTCCTTTTAAAAATTTTTTTCCTTTCTCCTTCCTTTTCCCCTTTCCTTCCCATAGTTCTTCTTTCTTTTTAAATAATTTCTTCGCACTCCACTATATCTATTGTTTATTTTGGTCCTTATTTGCTCTCTCAGTTTCTCACATTAGGGAGACAATGCAGTATTTACATAGTGAGGCCACTCTGGGCAATTTAGTGAGCCCCTATATCAAAACAAAAAGGGCCATGGATATAGCTTAGTGCTACCTGGACTCAATCCCCAGGGCCTCCATCACCAAATAAAAAATAAGAAAGAAAGAAAAAAAAAGAGTACCTACAGTGTGAAAAAAAAATAATCTGCCCCAAATCACGCATGTTCACTACTTTCCTCCAGAATCATTTGCTGTTAGTAATTTTCCGTGGGTTTACACAGAAGGATTAAATCCTCCTGCTTCTAAGTGTGGCCGTAGCTCCAAGACTGTTTCTGTTTTCTGCGTTCACTCTTGGGAACACTTTACTTTTGTCATTTAAGTTTTTTGTTGTTGTTGTTTTCCTTCTCTTGAAACTCCAGCTGCAAATCCATTTACTGATCACCCACAACAGAGCCCTTGACAGATGGGCCTCAGAACAGATGGTTCCACTGAAAGGCAGCAATTGAGAATGGAAGGTAATTTGAACCAATCAAGAAGATGGGGCTCTTGGAAGCAAAGTTTCTACAAAAGCTGAAACCATATCCTCCAGTCTCCCTTGGTACATTTCTTCACCCACAGATGAACCTTGCTGGGGGTGGCTCCAACTTTTTTAAACATCTGGAATGTTAAACAGGAAGAGACAGGAACCCTAAAGCCTTGTCAATCAAACTCACTTTTCTTCTGGCAAATTCAGCACCAGTGACAAATTGCCCAATTTGATATAAACAAAGTTGATAGATGTCAGCAAAGCTGTTTTTAAACAGCAGCAATGGCAATGTGTGTGGGATGAGTCTTTTTTTTCTTCTTCACTCAACAACCAATATGTTTAATAACAAATAAAACAACCAGATGTTTGAAAAAAAACCTACCACCTTCACAATGTCATCAGATAGTCAGCTGTTGATGGTTAATAAGTATGTGGGATGCATTCCAAATCACAACTCAGAAAGTTGGCAGTGAAGTCTATTAAGGACTTCTGTGGATAATTCCTTACTGGAATTCATGAGGGTTCTAAATTCACCTCTGAAGTGTTCTTGTTTATTTATTTGTGCTTGTGTGGTATAAGATTGAACCCAAGGCCTTGCTCGTGCGAGGTAAGTTCTCTACCACCGAGCTACATCCACAGCGTTTTTGTTTGTTTGTTTTTTTTTTTTTAGATAAGGTCTTGCTAAATTATCCACTCAGGCTGACCTTGAACTTGTGACCCTCCTATCTCAGCCTCCTAAAGTAGCTGACATTACAGCAATGCATCACAACACCTGGCTATTTTTGAGGCTTTCTTGGAATATAGCACATTGGCCTTGCTAGCAGAAGACTTGAAGGCAGGTGCTGGTCTCGCACTGTGGCCCTGTGTGACTTTGAATAAGACATTTAAACCCTCAGGGCTTGGGTTCTCCATGACCTGCAGGACACTAAACCTGGCAAATCTTCAGTGTACAGCTGAATAGATTTTTGTATATATATGCTCCTGGGTTGACACTCAGCTCATGATATAGGATATTTCTGGCTCTCTCAAGTGTTCCTTGTGCTATTTGCTGGTTAGCACTGCCAAGGAACAATGGTTCTCACCTCTAACACTATATATTAGCTTTGCCTATTCTCATGCTTGGTATAAATAGAATTTCATAGTATATATCGTTTTGTGTCTTGTTGGAGTTGGCACAGTGGTTCATGAGATCCATTTACAGTATACTGATGCAGCAGTTAGTAGTTGCTTCTCTTTTATTGCTGAGTAGTATTCCATGACATGACCATACCATGGTCTACTTATCCATTTATCTCCTGGTTGTTCCCAGTTTTGAATTACTAGGAATAAATATGCTATGATTATCTTTGCACATGTGTCTTTATGTAAATGTGTTTTCATTTTTCTTGGGTAAATGTCTAGTAGAAGAATGGTTAGGTTATAAGGTAGGTATGTGTTTAACCTTCTTAGAAATTGCTTATTTTAGCTTGGCATGGTGGCTGGTCATGGAGGCTGAGGCAGGAGGATCATTGAGAGTTCGAGACCAGCCTGTCTCGAGCTCAAGGCCAGCCTGAACAGCATAGTGAGACTCTGTCTCAAAACAAAACAAAACAAAACACCAGAAAGAAAAGAAAAGAAATTGCTTATTTTTCAGCTGGACATAATGGCACATACCAGCTGGGGATTTAGCTCAATGGCCTAAGCATCTGCCTGGCAAGTGCAAGGTCGTGAGTTCGATCCCCAGTACAAAAAAAAAAAAAAAAAAAGACAATTGTATAATGGCACATACCTGTAATCCCAGCACTCTGGGAAGATCGGATGTTCAAGCCCAGCCTAGACAATTTAGTGGCTTAGTGACTCTGTCTCAATATATACTTTTTTTTTTTTTTTTTTGGGTACCAGAGATCAAACTCACAACCTCACGCTTGAAAAGCAGGTGCTTATGCCGCTGAGCTAAATCCCAAGCCCTGTGACTCTGTCTCAAAATAAAAAAATTAAAAACATCTTGGGATGTAGCTCAGTGCAAATATCCCAGGTTCAATCTCCAATACTAGAATTAAATAAAAATGCATATAGGATATTTTAAAATTATATATCTTCACCATGCTTATCATCTTTAAACTGTAGTGGCCTCTGCAGTGCAGTAGATGTTATTACTACTGTGAGAGAGAAGATGGAGTATTGGGATTAACTGATCCCAGTTGGAAAGAACATATGTCAAGAGAACTGACAAAGTCCAAGGATTATCATCAGTTTTCCAGGTAGGATCTGTCTACCTCCTTTGATTAGAAACATCTTCATTTCTCTGGATGGGGTCCACGTCAAGAGTTCAGAAAGATGGAAAGTCGTGAGTCCTTGGTGAGCTGCTATATCAACCAACTAGATGCTCACCTTACTGCTGACGTGTAATTAGGTGAGCAAATAAGTTTCCTTATTGTTTCTTTATTTCCTTGTTGATTATTTGCAGTTCATCCTGACCGACACTCGGCATCCCTCCACCAAACCTGGACTTGCTGTCAGTATCCTTAACCCCAGACCTGCGCCAAATCCAACAATTGCCAGGAGCTGGTGTTTTAGCAACAGATTTTTGCTACCTTTTATAATGTCAAGTCACCTTTTGTGCAGCTGAAATTAAACTCATCTGAAGGACAAAGTAAGAGGCTTCCCTTTTAAGCTTTTAATGACTTTTGAAGAATATTGCTGATCACTCAGCCGCAGATCACAAAGTTTTATGTAATTTTCTGCCACCCACTAAGAAATCTTCTCTGGCAGCAGCAGCTCAGGATGGGGGCAATCAGTGGAGCTGGAATCTGTTGCTTAAGAACCATTTCTTGCTTTCTCCCCATGTACCACATACAGGGAATTATGGGGAATACCAAAGCAGTAAAATAAGGTTCCAGGCTGTAAACAGTGGGAGGAAGGGAAGTGATACAAATTCTGGGCCATGAAAATATTTCATATTCCACGGTAAAGGCATTTTTGAAAAAACCTTTTATTGTAGTGTAATAAATAATATATGCATGGCAAAGTGCACAAATCTTAAATGTGCAGCTCAATGAATTTTTAAAAAGTGAATACACCCATGCACTCAGCATCCAGATTAAGAAACAGAACATTAAGAAACCTCAGACAATTCCTTCATTCCCCTTCTTAGCCAAAAACCTCTTCCCAGTTCAAAATAACCACCATTCTGACATCTGTCACCATAGATTAGCTTTGCCTGATTTGAACTCTATATTAATGAAGTCATACTTTTGTTCCTGGGTTCTTTTGCTTATCATTATGTCTGTGAGATGAATGCATGCTGTTGTTTGTAGAGGTAGTGCATTCTTTTTGTTACTGTAGTATTTTGTTACATGACTACAACATAATTTATTTATCTCTCCTTCTGTTAATGGACTTTTGATTGTTTCCATTTTCAGGCTGGTACAAATAACAGTGCTAGCAAAATTGAAATGTTTACCCAAGATAAATAAAAACATATGTTTACCCAAAAACTTGTATAAGAATGTTCACAGTACCTTTATACCTAATAACCAAAACCTGAAAAAATCCAAACATGCATCAAGATGAACTCATGAACCAGATGTGCTGGCACATGCCTGTCACTCTAGCACTTGGGAGGCTGAGGCAGAAAGATTATGCGTTCAAGGCCCACCTGAACTACACAATAAGACCCTGTCTCAAAACAAACAAATGATGAATGGACAAATACAATGTTCATGCACTCAACAAAAAGGCATGAATTACTGATAGAGACATCAACATGGGTGAATATTAAAATATATTGAATTAAAGAAGCTAGATATAAAAGTATTACTCAATTTATATGAAATTCTAGAACCAGCAAAGTTAATTACAGTGACATGATGCAGATTAGTGGTTTCCTGGAATGCATTGTGAGGGCAGGGAGGAGACTGACCACAAGGGGACATGAGGAGACTTTTTAGGATGATGTAAATATTCTATATCTTGATTTTGGTGATGGTTATACAGATATATATATGTGTTAAACATATCTGAGTGCACTCTTAAAACAAGTGCATTTTATTGTCCATAAGTTATATTTCATGCAAAAATGTAGTTATTCTGATTGTATATCCTAACGTAGTTATTTGAGTTAATGGTTTTTCATCTGGAATTTTATTTTCATTTTCTTGATGACTATATTGAGCACTTTTCATATGCTTATTGTGTATTTGGATATTGTAATAGTCATGGTTCTTCAGAGAAACAGCTTTAAGAGAATGTTGTTGTGGTTTATTTCTGGATGTCCCCCCAAAGCCTCTTGCAGTCACAGGTTTTTTTTTTTTTTAGGTGAATGAATCTAGAATGTGTGATTGATTTTTAGTGCAATACTGGGATTAAGGTTGTTGGGATTGGGGTGGATGATTGCTGGATCAGTCCACAGATTGGATGGCACCACCCTATTCCTACTAGACTAGATGCAATATAAGGGACAGAAAGAGGCTTAGCTCACTTTCTCTTATTGCTTTTCCTGTCTTCTGCCACCATAAACTGTTACCTTCTACCATGTGTTACCCTGCCTTGGCACCAGCTGATTATGGACTGAAACCTCTACAAACTGCAAACTAAATAAACCTTTCCCCTCTGTAATTTTGGTTGTTAGGCATTTTGTCTCAGCAATGAGAAAAATAACAAAGACAGAATTTGGTACCAGAGAAGCGGGATTGTTGCTGTGACTATACCTAACCATGGGGTTCAGGAACCTTTGGGGATTCCTTGTGGGAAGAATTTGGAAAGGTTTGGAGATACTGGCTGAAAAAGTACAGCTGAAACACCTTAGGCTGTACCGTTAGGGAGAGTCTGGTCAGAGGTCAAAAAATCAGAAGGCTGACAGAAATGACGCCAATAAAGACTAGGCTCTGGAAATTTCTGTGGGGAAGAAGGACTACACTGGCTACTGGACTTCAGAAGATGTGTGTTATGGCTTGGTTAAAAGTTTGTCTGCATTTTGCTTGTGTCCAGAGACTGCCTGAGGTTAAGATTAAGGGTAATGGACTAATAATCTGGAAGAAGAAATTTCAAGGTAGGCTAATGTTGAAGTAGAGGCATAACTACTGTTAGGGGCTTTTAGCCAGATATATGTTGAGAATCAAGAGCTAAAAGCCCAACACAATGATTTAAAATGTGAGTTTGCCCAGAAAGGAAGCTTCAGTAAAGCTGTGGACTGCAAAAATAGAGCAGAGGAGATATTTATTGTTGAGAAGGAACAGCACAATAGAAGAGATGGCCTGAGGACATCACAAGAAGCAGCAGGATGCCACCCTTTGCAGCTTCAAAATTGCAAAAATGAAAGACATATTTTGAGACGAACGCTGCACAGTGCCATGTCCAAGAAGCATGGAAGCCTAGAGAATTTGTTCTGCAGAATTGGATTTGGAGTGGTCATCGATTCAGGCACTCCACACCTACAACCAAGAGAGAGGGAAGCTTGGCTACTACCCCTACTGGCAGCAGACCTTGGCATCACCATGTGGCTCTGGTTTTAGGTGCATGCAGAATGGAAGGTTGGAGGGTCAAGAAGGCTTCCATCCCAAATTCAGAAGGCCTAGGAGATGAGGCATTGTGCCTTTGAGAAGGCAGTATGAAAAGCTGTGAGTATGAAGCCAAAGGTGCAACGGAGACCCCAGAAGTTTGGAGAAGCCAGGAATGTGGATTGTCTGAGATAGCTGCAGGGAGAGACCAAAGCCATGGGAGCTGCAACCACCAGAAATGCCATAGGGGTGGAGTGACCCCCTTTGAAGTGCACATCTTGCCACAGATTGCTTTGGATGCTACATATGGAACTACAGGACTTAATGTCTGCCCTGATGGATTTTAGATTTCCTTTAGTCTCATTCTTTTGTATCCCTCATTTGTAATTTTTGGAATATAAATGTCTATTTTTGTGCTATTGAAAGTTGGACTCTTTTCATTTGTACAGGAGCTCAGAGCTAAGTTTGTCTTAAATCTCATAGGACACTTTTGATTTGGACTTTTCAGCAGTGCTGAAACTGCTGGGACTTTGGCAAGTTCTGGAGGTAGACTAAATGTCTTTTGCATAAAGGGATGTGCATGAGTCTTTGAGGGGGCAGGTGCGGAATGCTGTAGTTTGTATCTGGATGTCCCCCTAAAGACTCATGCAGTTATAGGGTTTTTTTGGAGGTAGCTGCATCTAAAGTGTGTGACTGACTCACAGTTCATGTTAGGATTAAGGTTGCTGGGATTAGGGGTGAGTGATTACTGGATTGGTTCATTGATTGGGTTGGCACCACCCTAATCCTGGTAGACTGGATTCAATATAAGGGACAGGAAGAGGCTTGTCTTACTCTCTCTTATTGCTTTTGTTGGTTTCTGCAACCCCTCTGTTGTCCCTCTGTCATGGGCCACCTGACCTTGAAGCTAGCTGATTAAGGAATGAAACCTCTACAAATTGTGAGCTAAATAAACCTTTCCCCCTTTAACTTTGAGAGTTGGGTATTTTGTCCCAGCAATGAGAAAAGTAACTAAGACAATGGTTAATGATTATATTTTGTTTAAAAAATGTTTGCCAATCTCAGAATCTCTAGGGCATGATTCTATGGTCTTTTCATTTGTAAGCTTCATTGTATTTTCCTTATATTCCGTCTTGGTTACTTTTCTCTCAATGTTGACACAAAATACCTGATATCCAACATGAAGAAAGGAAACGTTTATTTATTTATTTATTTATTTATTTATTTATTTATTTTTACAGTTTTTGGAGGTTTCAGTCCATACTCACTCAGCTGCCTTCAAGGCAGGGTGGCATGGCCAAGGGGCAACCATTCATGGTTGTGGCAAATGGCAAAAGCGAACAGAGCAAAAGAGGAGAAAACATGCCTTCTTCCCTCCCTTGTACTGTATGCAGCACTCACAAGTGCAGCACTCACACTGCCAATCCCAGTGCTAGACAATGAACCAATCACAAATGCTAGATTCAGCCACCTCCATGACTGCATGAGGCTTGGGGGGCCACCTAGATGCAAACCATAACACATTCAGATATATCATCCATTTGGAATTCATTATCAGTACATGGTTTGAGACAAAAATGACTTTATTTCCCACTAGGACAGTAGATTTAATAGTATTTACTAAAAGTTCCATCTTTCTCTCCACTGAATTTCTCTGAAGTAATTGTATGAATCTGTTTCTGGACTTCCTATTCTGCTTTATTGTTCTATTTACCTATTATGTGCCAATATTATCCTTTTAAAATTACTATAACTTTAAGTGAATCTTGATATCTTGAGGTAAAATTCTCCCTCCCTCCTTTCTTTTTCTTTCTCTTTCTTTTTTCTCTTTCTTTCTTTTCTTTCTTTCTTTCTTCCTTTCTTTCTTTCAGTGGCACTGGAGGTTGAACTCATTCACACTGAGCTATATCCCCAGCCTTTTATTACTTTTTATTTTGAGACAGATCTCATTAAGTCCCTAAGTTGCCCAGACTGGTCTCAGTCTTGTGTGCCACAGTGCCAGGCTAGTTTTTATGCTTTAGGAATGTCTATAAAGAGCTTGGCACTGTGGCCCATGTCAGTAATTCCAGAACCCTGGGAAGATAAGGCAGGAGAATTGTAAATTTGAGTCCAGTCTGGACGACATAACATTTAGTGAGCCCCTGTCTCAAATAAAAAAATTTAGAAAAAGGTCTGGAGATGCAGTTCAGTGTGGGAGCCTTGAGTTCAATTTCCAGTACTATAAAAACAAAAATAAATACAAAAAACCCCAAAAAACTACAAGGAACATTCTTGGTCTTTTGCATTTTCAGATACATTTTAGAATCAAGTACTCAACTTGCATTACAAAATTTGATAAGGTTTGAGCAGAATTGCATTGGTTCTGTGGATCACTACATTGTTTTCTTCTGTATTGGCTTTCTTCCATGCAGGTCCTTCCCCATGGCTGACGAGCAATTAAACAAACTTGTAAAAGGTTAATTTCAAGAAATAATTCTTACAAAAAAAACTTCACCATTCCAATTGGAGAGGTAAAGAAAACTGCCTGAGCAGAACATCTTGGGAGTAACTTTTCTTTTCAGATGTTGGAATGAAACCCAAGGCCTCACATATTCTAGGTAAGCACTTTATCACTGAGCTACATCCCAAGCCCTGAGTATATTTTCTTGACCCAAGTGGTGCATAGCCCCATCTCTAGACTAGCCAGTGTGGGAAGAACACTGCTGTGGTCTAATTAGATAAGCCTGAATCATATGCCACCAATCAAAACACAGAGTAGGGTAGGGAAGGGAATCAGAGCACTGAATAGTAAATGTCCAATAAAGATCCACCATCTGGTGGTATAGACTAGTGTATTGAATGCACCATCCATATACTCAGTGAGTTAAAATGAAGACTGGGAATGTCTGACAGAACAACAAATCACCAGACAATAGTACAAGGGCTTGCATTTGTTTGATATGATAGTAAGAACAAAAAAGGTAGCACTATATGCTTGGCATGTACATAAGACATGCAAAATCTGTTTCATACTTAGAATCCACCAAAGAGTTCCTTTGAGAAAGGGGTTCTGTTAACCACCAAGATGAAATGAGAGAAGGGACTCCCTGTCATTGCTAAGCTCCCTTTTAAATAGGAAAGAACATGCAATTTGCTTAACACAGGGAGAATATGAAGCCTTTCAGGGACCCTGAGAACATCTCAGAGCAATCCTGAGACAAAGCCACTTGGAACATTCTGAGCTCAGTTGAAAATGATGTTCAGGGGCTGGGGATTTAGCTCAGCGGCATAAGCGCCTGCCTTGCAAGCGCTGCCTTGCAAGGCAGTCGTGAGTTTGATCCCTGGTACCGATTTAAAAAAAAAAAATGATGTTCAAACCAGGTGTGGTAGTGCATGCTTATAATCCTAGGAAGACCCTGTCAACATTTCCTATATCAAGAATTTCCTATATCAAGAAAAAAAAAGAAAAGAAAATGATGTTCAAGAAATTCTTCTAAACTATATAAAAGATGCTGCTCCAGAAATTGCTTTGATGCAGATAGTGACATCAGGAAAAATAAATTCCTGTCTTTGTGACAGTTGGACAAGAAAACAGTTCAAAGAGTAGGGTTAGAGGTGCATTCTAATCTCTTAAAGCTAATATTTTAGATTGTATACCTGGACAAATACTGAAATGCTCATGCTCAGTACAAATCTTATGCAAACAAAACAAAGCAGGTACCAACTATCATTAGTCAGCTTTCCCATTTCTGGACAAAATAGCTGACACCCACAACTTGAAGGAGGAAAGGTTAGATGTGCTCAGGGTTCACACTGAGATTGGCTGACTCCAAGGTAGAAACATCATGGCAGAAAGGGATGGGGGAGCAAAACCACTTAGTTCATGGTTTCCAGGAATCAGACCAGGGGAAGAGGACCCAAGGAGAAGGGTTGAGACACTAGACACAGACCCAAGGCCATGGCTCCCTGGCATACTCAGACATACCCAGAAGTGTGATCCATCTATCCAAGGAGCGCATCCCAAAGCCATCCGAACTATAACACCAAGTTTTAGTGTGTTTCATCTGATAGTGGAAATTATGCACAGTAATTTCATTGCAGAAACTTTGAAAAGCACGTTGTCTTTTTTTTTACACTATCTTTTAAGAGTTCACCAGTTCTGATACCTAGGAGAGACAATCAATGGCTGCTTTAGCTATTCTATCTCTTTCATGTGCTTTTTAACAGTTGAAATAACAGCTATATTGTTCTATATTTTGGGGCATTTTCATTATATAAAAATATTATTTGATACATACAAAAGTGTTCATATGCAATAATGAATGATAATATAATAATACCTGTGAGCAACCACCCAACTCGAGATCTAGAACATTCTAACATTCTTTTAAAATAATTTATATTTTCCCTTAGTGGTTCTCCCATATCATTTCTTATCATTCTTAGTGATAACCACAACCTGAAATATCCCATATCACAAAGGTGTTTAGTTTTTCTTTCTTTCTTCCTTTTTTTTTTTTTTTTTTTTTTTTTTTTTTTTTTTTTTTTTTTTTTTTTTGGTACCGGGGATCGAACTCACGACCTCGCGCTTGCCAGGCAGGCACTTAAGCCACTAAGCTAAATCCCCCGCCCTCTTTCTTCCTTTTTCATACCAGGAATTTAACTCAGGACCTTGTGCTTCCCAGGCAGGTGTTGTTCCACTGACCTATATCCCCAGCCAATGTGTCTCTACATAAACAATATATTATTTAGTTTTATTTGTTTTTTAAACTTTATTAGATATTTTGAGTTCATACTACACTATATAGTCTCTTTTATTTTAATATTACGGTACTTGCACTAATATTATGTTTCATTCATACTGTGTTTATAGTGTAGCATATACAGTTTGTTAGGTTTTTTTGTGTGTGTGTTTGCTGGACATCGACTTCACAACCTTGCGTTTGCCAAGTGGGCACTTACGCCACTGACCTAAACCCCCGGCCCTTGTTTAGTTTTTTACTGCTATGTCATGTTTCATTGTTTATGGTTTTTTTTTTTTTTTTGGTACCAGGGATCAAACTCATGACCTCAGCTTGTCAGGCAAGCGCTTATACCACTAAGCCAAATCCCCAGCTCATGTTTCATTGTTTAATAGCTCTTGATTTACCTTTTTTTGGTTATTGGACATTTGGCTTATTTCTATTTTTGTATTATGAAATTGTGAACTGCAATGTTGGGAAGATTCTTGCTCATATCTCCTAATACACACATGTAAGAGTTTTTCTTGGGCATGCATCTAGGAGAAATGCTGGATTTTACAATGTGTAATGACTCAGCTTTACAAAGCAAATACTCTGATTTTCATGTAGCAGTGTTCATGAACATTTGTCTTTGTCATCAAAAATACTTCTTTCCATAAAGAGGTAAGCACAGTAAAAATATAAAATATGATTGAGATTCATGATGCTATTATCTTTGTAGATATTTTCTGACTACAGCAGGCTCTGAATACGTATTAGTAGCTTGAGTCACCATGCATACTGTTAGTCAGCACCAATCATTTATAGAGAACCCCCATATGGTGGTGTGAGGTGCTAAAACTAAACAAAGCCTAGGGCTAAGGCTATGTTTTAGTGGTAGAGTGCATGCTTAGTATGCAAATGGCTCTGGGTTCAATCCCTAGCACCAAATGCAAAAATAAAATAAAATAAAATAAAATAAAATAAAATAACATAAGTGGACAGTAGTTGTTACAGACTGAATATTTTTCAATCCACCCCAAAAACTTGTATGTTGTAATCTTAACTCCCAAAGTGATAATACTAGATGGAAGAAACTTTGGCATGTTATTAGGTCTTGAAAGTAGAGGCCTAGTGAACAGAATTAGTGCCCTTGTGAAAGAGACACTGGAGAGCTCCTTCACCCTTTTTGCCATGTGAGGTTGTAGCAAGAAGATGTCTACAAACCAGGAAGCAGGCTCTCACCAGATAATGAATTCACAAGCACTGTAATGGTTGAAACAGTGTCTTAACTTGAGAAGTTTAGAAGTTTAACTAAGCAGCTTAGCAGGGTCCTCACTTTGTAACATCCTCATCCTATGCAAAAGGAGGGCAGGGTCATTGTATGAGTGCTACACCCATCCTAGGAGGGTAGCCTGCTCACAATATAAGGGAGGAAAAGAGGCTTGCTCTTTGCCCTCTTTGCTCTTGCTGATTTTTCTGTCGTCTGCCCCTTTAAAGTGTTGCTCTGTGCCATGCTACCCTGTCTTGGAGCCAGCTGATTATGGGCTGAAACCTCCACAAACAGTAAGCTAAATAAACCTTTCCTTCCTTAATTTTGGGTGTTGGGTGTTTTGTCTCAGCAATGAGAGAAACATTACTAAGACAGAACTTGTTATCAGAGAAGAGGGGTCATTGTTGTGACTGTACCTGACCAGGTAGCTCAAGAGCCTTTGAGAATGGCTTGTGTGAAGAGATTAGAAAGGTTCAGAGATGCCTCCTTAAAGAGTAGAGCTGAAGAATCTTAAGCTGTTCTGTATGGGAGATTTTGGGCAGAGCTCAGAAGACCAGAAGGCTGATAGAAGTCTTACTAGTAAAGATCAGGCTTGGGAGGTTTCTGCTAGGAAGGACTGTACTGGGTGATGGACTCCAGATGATGTACATTATGGTTTGGCAAAAAGTTTGTCTGTATTTTGTTCATGTCCAGAGACTTTGAGACTAAGATTAAAGGTGATGGACTAATTAATCTGGAAGAAGAAATTTCAGGGCAGTTGAATGTTGAGGCTGTAGCATGGTTATTATCACAGGCTTTTAGTCAGATTTATGTTGTGAATTAAAAGCAAAGAGCCCAGCAGAATGATTTAAAACATTGTGAGTTTGCCCAGAAAGGAAGCTCCAGTAAGGCTGTGGACTGCAAAGATAGAGCTAAGGAAATCATGATTGCTGAGAATGAACAGGAGGATATAAAAGATGTTCTGAGGACATCACAAGAAAACTACAAAAGTGAGACTTTGCTCTGAGAAGAAAGCCATGGAGCATCATATTCCAGATTGGTGGTGGCATAGGCAATTTATTCCTTAGGATTGAATTCAGAGAGCCCAGCGATCCAGGCACTCAAACCCTATAGCCAAGAGAGAGGAAAGCCTGCCTACTACCCCTACTCGCAGAAGACCTTGGCATCATCCATGTGGTGCTGGTTTTAGGTGCATGCAGAATACAAGAGTTATGGGGTCAAGAAGGCTTCTATCCCAAATTCAGGAGGCCTGAGAGGCCAGGCAGTGTGCCCCTGAGAGGGCGCTGTGTGAAGCTGTGAGTGTAAAGCCAAAGATGCACTGATCCCAAAAGTCTGGAAAAGCCAGGAACATAGATCATCTGAGGAAACCTGCAAGGAGGGAGCAAAGCAGGCCTAAGACAGAAGCTGTGGTAGCTATAATCACTAGAAGTCCCATAGGGGTAGAATCATGCAAGACCTTTGGATCTCACACTTTGTCACAGATTGCTTCAGATGCTGGATGTGGAACTATAGGACTTAATATTTGTCCTGCTGGGCTTTGGACTTATTTTGGTCCCATTCCTTTGTATCCCATTTGTAATTGTTGGAATTAAAATGTTTATTTTGTGCCATTGAATGTTGGAAGTGTTTAGCTTTGTTTTCATTTATATAGGGGTTTGCAGCTAACAGTTTGCCTTACATCTCACAGGAGACTTGGGACTTGGATTTTTCAGCAATGGTGAAACTGCTAAAACTTTGGAAACTCTTGAAGATGGACTAAATAACTTTTGCATGAGTCTTTGGAGGGCCAAGGGTGAAATTTTATGGTTGTAATGTAATAGAATGTTGATAGACTTAATACTGGTTCTTTTTTTTTAATTTTATTTTAAAGGGGGTAAAATTAAACACAACAAAACAGAACAGAATGGGACATAAGAAAGCATAAATTTCAAAACTAGACAACCAGATATCTTCACTATCTGTCATATTGTCTCTTGTTTTTTTCCAAATGGTTGTCCTTATCTTTGCATAGGGGAAGCTCATACTAAACAACATAGCCAATCTTTTCACAAGATGTGTAGTTCACTGGCTCCCACTTGCTAAGGGGAGGGGGACACGTGACAGGGGACAGGACTACATGAAATGTTTGATTCTCAGCCCTCAGGCTGGCAGGCTTACAGCCACCCCCCAGAAAGGGGAGGAGCTCCTTGTTCTCCTGGCACCCTGAGTCAACCGCATGGTACAGGTCCCGAGGCGCCAGGGTCTCTCTCCTTCGTGTCGCCGAAAGTCTGCCACATTCACCTGCTATTTCTTTCTGATGAATTGACCATTCCATTTCCAAAATTCTGAAATGGCCATCAGACCACAGAAAGACTTCTCTTTAGGCTCCTGTTTGAAAGCAGCAGCTATAGAAATCTGCTGGCCTTGCTTCAGGGCCACTTAATACTGGTTCTTAAGGATCAAGTTTTGAAATGCTAAGAATAAGCATCACTCAAGGAAAACTTACCTTCTACTTAGGTGAGGAAATTAGTCTATTTCTTTGTGTAGGCAGGATAGTTACAACATGTTAAGTGTAATTATAAGCATGTCTTTTATTTGGAGGCATATTTAAAGAAATGTGTCTGGTTACCAAGTCCACAAAGAGTGAATTATAATGCTTGATACATTGTGTCAACTTGAGAATTCAGAAGTTTAGAAGCTTAACTAAGCCACTCCCAGGGATCCAGGGTCCTCACTTTACAAATATCCTGAGCCTGTGCAAGAGGAGGGCACAGAGATGGTGTGGGTGGATAACCTGCTTACAAAATAAAGGAGGAAAAGAAGCTTGCTCTCTGCTTTTCTCTTGCTGCTTTTGCTATCTTGAAGGGTTGCCCCTGTGCCATGCCACACTGCTATGGAGCCAGCTGATTATGGACTGAAACTTCCACAAATTGTTAGCTAAATAAGCCTTTCCTTCCTTAATTTTGGGTGTTATTTTGTCCCAGAAATTATAAAAAATTAACCAAGACAATCACTTTGTTGAAAACTTTTCAGGTTCCGGAACTGTGAGAAATTTCCACATATATGTCACCCAACTATGGTAGTTTGTTATAGTAGCCTAACACAGACTAAGATAGTGTTTAAATGCCAAAGACAGAGTTTTAATTAGTAACATACTATTACAACAGAAAAAGGAATCCAACATAAACTGAACTCAACTTTGACTTGTACATAGGTCAATGGGCATTTTATTTTTATTTTTTTTAACATTTTTTAAAATTTTATTTTAAAAGGGGGTAAAATTAAACACAACAAAACAGAACAAAACAGGACATAAGAAAGCATAAATTTCAAAGCTAGACAACTAGAGATCTTCACTATCTGTCATATTGTCTCTTGTTTTCTTCCAAATGGTTGTCCATATCTTTGCATACGGGGAGCTCATACTAAATAACATAGCCAATCTTTTCACAAGATGTGTAGTTAGCTGGCTCCCACTTGCCAAGCAGGGGGGAGGGGGAGGAGGGACATGGGACGGAGGACAGGATGACACGAGATGTCCGACTCCCCGCTCACACGCCGGCAGGACCACAGCTGCCCCCCAGAGAGGGGAGGAGTTTCTTGTTCTCCCTGCACCCCGAGTCAACTGCAATGGTGCGGGTCCCGAGGCGCCAGGGTCCGTCTCCTTCAGGTGGCTGAAAGCCTGCCACACTCACAGCCGCCTCCCAGAGAGGGGAGGAGTTCCTTGTTCTCCCAGCACCCCAAGTCAACTGCACAGTGCGGGTCCCGAGGCGCCAGGGTCTCTCTCCTGCAGGCCTCCAAAAGTCTGCTACACTTACCTGCTATTTCTTTCTGATGAATTGACCATTCCATTTCCAAAGTTCTGAAATGGCCAACAGACCACAGAAAGAATTCTCTTTAGGCTCCTGTTTGACAATGGTCATTTTAAATGGAGTATGAAGAACTGAGAAAAGGGTGAGCATGGGTTCAACAAACTCAGTGAACTGAAAAGCTACAAAATAAGAAATTGAGATGGTCCATGTGAAACCCATCTGAATTACTAAGTGATGCTTATTGAAGTTAGCCTACTGCTCTCCCATTGAAGCTGGGAGATAGGGACCATTGCCTCAAATCCTGGGTGGAATAAACAACAAATTATATTTGTTTATTTATTTAATGTGCTAAGGATTGAACCCAGAGCCTTGTGTATGCTAGGCAAGCATTCTATGACTCAGCTAATTTTCATCCATTTTTTATTTTGAGACAGGGTCTTGCTAAATTGCCTAGACTGGCTTTGAATTTGTAATCCTCTTGCTTCATTCCTTTGAGCATGTGAGATTACAAACTTGGACCACTCAGCCCATCTAGTAAATTGTTTACACTGTCTTTTTTTCAAGCAGGCATTTAAAGAAGGTTATGATCATCCTAGGGGTGTTTAGAAACTATGTTAGTATTTTATTCTTTATAGGCCAAGGTCGAGCCCTTATAGCGAAGAGGACCCAGAGTTGGTTTATAGTTTGGCCAAGAAGAAAACCTATGCCAGAGGTGAGAGAAAGACAGCACTGGGAGTGGGGAAAGCGTCTTTTCTCTGCCACTGCTTACTGGTTTCCCAGAATAGGAAAAATCTCCCTTTGGTTGACACCCTAAGCTGTAGTGTCTCTTAGGGCTTAGTTAAGGTTTCACTTCCTCCAGGTAGTCCTCTCTGACTTCAGAGCCTTTTAGATTGGGTTAAATTCTCTTAGCATTCTTGCATAGTATTAAATAGTATTACAAATTGTGTTCTTGCATCCACACTGCGTCATTAAGGACTGGGCCTTACTCCTTTGTGTGGCATGGTGTGAGCACTAACGGATTTTGTATGAGTGGACATTCCACATTAGTCCCAACATCTTTATGTGCTGGACAAAGCTGTCCTCAGCTAGCCTCTCTTTTGCCTACACTCCATTCTTTACCCAGAGCAGGAGGAGGAACTTTTGCAAATATGAGTCAGCTCACAACTGTGGCTTTCCATTTGCAGGATGAATAACCTCAACTTTCTTGCCATAGCCTAAAGGACTTGCCAAGTTTAGTTAGCCCTAGTTCATCATGCGTTATCTTACCTGTCCTCTCTTACTGACTTCCAGCTGTGGTCTCTTCTTTCTGTTCTCCAAACGCCATGCTTATTTCCCCTCACCTTTCACTCTTGGTCCCTTTGTATGGAATGCGTTGCAGCCAGGAATTTGTAAATCCGACCCTTTCTCAATCTCCACTTTTAGCCCGGCTTGAAGAGGTCCCTAGCACCCACACATTGTCTCACCACCCACCTTTCTTCTTCATAGCCCTCTTCACAAACTCTATAGTTATATTTTGTTTCTCCTTCAGTCAGGGAACTCCATGACAGCAGAGCTCTCCTTTGTTGTTACGCCACTGGGTCTCCAGTATCTAGAATAAGGCTTGCAACTAGGATGATGCTCAATAAAGGGTAAGGGAATCTTTTAGTGCCTGGGACTGTAGAACCGCTTACTTCCGGGTTAGGGCCAACTCTAACCACGTGGGCGGGGTGAGGTCCGCAGTCTCGGGTTGCGGAGATTGACAGCTCAGCCTTAGTCCCCGCCTCCATCCTCGCCAGTGTTCTTGTCCTTCCCCCTCTGGTCTCCATAAAGTTCATTTGGCCGCGCGTCGCGCTGTGGCTTCTGGGAGCGGCCGTCCTCGACCAATCAGGAAGCGCAGGCGAGCGGCGCGAGAAGCGGCGGCCGAGTTCTCAACCCAGTATCCTTGCCGCGGATACGGCTCCAGGGCCAGGTAAGCGTGTGTGTTTCTGGTCGCCGTCGGGCCTTTCAGTTCTGGGGCTTGTCCTTGGACTCGGGATCTCGAAGCGGGGCGGAGTTCGGACCCCACGCTCGGAGCCATGCGGCTCACTTCTGGTTAGCCTCATGGCAGCCGCGCACGCCTGACGCCGGCGACAGAAGGCGTTGTCCAGCCTCCCGTATTACAGTGCCGAGCTGCGTCTTCCCAGTGTTGTGTTTCGGTGTAGGGCCTTGGCTTCTGCCTCCTCCCTCCCCAGCGTGGCGCTGTGCCCGGCGCTCCACGCCCCTACCCCCACCTTACCTTCACCGTGCTGGTGAAAGAGCCTGATTGCACCTGACCGCACCCTGCTCCCTTGCAAACCCCTCTCGTGTCCCGCACACTGTGAGGAAGCCGTTTCTCTTCCCAGGGAATACAACCCGGGAGCCCCTGTCAACCCCTATGCTTGTCTCCTAAACTAACGTCAGAGGGGATGTTAAGGTTGGAACCCTGAAGATTGGAGCTCACTTTTCTGGGAGCTCACCACTTCCTATTCTCTGCAAAAGCAAGACTCAAGTATGTTGAGCAAAGTCAAGTATGTTGAGCCCTTTTAGCAAAACTATAGGGCTGACCCCTTAGGTCCTTGGTCAAAATTTGAATGACCCATTGCACCGAATTTCCTCATCTGCTGAGAAAAGAAGTTTTTTTTTTTTTTTTTTTTTTTTTTTACCAGATGACTTAACTACTCTGGAGGTTGTGGGAGAATAGATATTTTTTTTCCACTCACCAATGTGCATTTGCTTTTCAGCATTTTTATTTTTCATTCAGCTTCAACAACCTAACATCCTGTGTTTCTAGAAGAGACCTCTTCTTGACCTTTATCTTACTGTGGACTTAATAGCTCTGCTGAGATATGGTGGATACTGGGCTCAAACTGAATATAGCACTAGCAAGCTCTCTCATCTCTTTTTCCCAGGCTCCTCCTCATACCATAATTATGATTTTTCTCATCAGTAATATAAAAAGATTTGGCCAATAACCTTTTAATCATCCTTCCCTGCTCTCTCTCAGTCCACATCCAGCGCTTTCTACTCTGGGCCAAGTCACCACCTACACCTGGATCATTGAAATAGTTTCCCATCTGTTCTCTCTTGCTTCTACCCCAGCCCCTGTTTTCAGCACAGCAGCAACACAGTCCTTTTAAAATACACACCATCAGATCATATTCCCTCCTCAAAAAAAATCTTAGTGATCCCCATCTCACTAACAGTGTGCTGCATGGCTTTACATAACGTGATTCTTTATGACCTTACCAGTCTCAGTTACTGTTGTCCTTCCCTTCTTCTGTTAGATATGCTTTGGTTGAGGGCTTCTGCTTGCTGTGCAGTATCCACATGACTTGCTGCCTCACTTTGAGGTCTTCACTAAGAGGTTCCTTGTGGGTGAGGCTTTCCTCATTCCTGTCTTCCTTCATTGTTTTAGTTCTTAGCATTTACATTTTATTTATGGGGTGTATTGTTTGTGTTTTCCCCCTGAATCCGAGTGAGGCATCTTTTTTTAAATGTTTTATTCTGTGGTGTATGTGTAGCTCCTAGGTCTGGCACAAGTAGGTACTCAATAAATAGGAATGAGTATTCCTGGCACTGTTCTAAGCTTGGAAATTCAGTGTGAGAAAGGCCTGTCCTCATTGAAGAGATGTTTCTATGGATGATATCAGAGGAATAAACACACACATGTAAAATGTGGTATCTGACCTGTTTTTAAAGGGAGAATAGCACACATCTGTAACCCCAGCACTTGGGTGGCTGAGGCAGGAGGATCTCTGTGAGTTCAAAACCAGCCTGGGTTACATAGCGGAACCCTGTCACAAACAAAAACAAGGACAAAACAAAAAACCCGGGATAAAGATATATGGGTTTTTTTAAACGTTTGATTTTTATTGGTACATGTTTGCAGTACATAATGATTACATTCCTGTGCAAAATTGTGCTTGTCTCTTTCATTAACACTTATTCTTTTTTTATCCCCTTCTCTTTCCCTCCCCCCCATTTCTTGACCCTTTTCCCTTTTGCAGAAGATCTACCTATTTTATATCATTACTCTTTTATTTTGCTCTTTATATTTTTGGTTTCTCACGTAAGAGCATTTATTATTGATTTCTTGATGATAACCTTTCTGGAATAAGATGGAATCTCAGCATTGTTTTAATTTGCATTGTCTGTCTTCTTTCTCACTTTTTTGGGGGGGGGCATGTTGAGCTAGGATCTTGATACATAGTTCAGGCTGGCCTTGAACTCGCTGTGTAGCCCAGGCTGGCCTTGAACTCACAGTGATCCTCCTATCTCAGCCTCCCGAGGGGAGTGCTGGGATTACAGGTGTGTGCTACCATGCCGGCTTCATTTCTTTAATGATTTAGAGATGTTGAACTTTTAAAAAATGGATTTGTTTTCTGTTTGTACTTCTGAAAATACCTATCCATTTTTGAATAGTTTATTTTTTATTTACTTTCTGTTTATTTTTTTTTTTTTGAGAGAGGATCTCCCTATGTAGTTTCAGACTGACCTTGAACTCACCATGTAGCTCAGTCTGACCTTGAACTTGCAATGATTCTCCTGCCTCCTAGCCTCCCAAGTGCTGGGATTACAGATGTGTGCCAGGACAACCAACTGACTGAGTCTTTTATTTTCAGGGGTCTTAATTGCTTTTGAGTTCTTTATACTGTATATTCTAGCTATCAGTCCTCTGCCTGAGGAATAGCTGGGGAAAATTTTTTTCTCATTCTGTAGGTTATTTCTATATTCTGTTGGTTGTTGTTTCCTTTGTGGTGCAGAAGCTTTTTGATATAGTTCTATTTGCTGATTCCTGATGGTATTTCTTGTGCAGTTGGGGTTCTGTTTAGATAGTTCTTGCCTATGCCTGTGCCTTTAAGAGTTTTTTTTTGTTTGTGTTTTGAGACATGGTCTTGCTGTCCGTGTTAGGCTGACCTTAAAATCATGTAGTCCAGGATAGCGTCAAACTTACGGCAAGCTTGCCTCAACCTCTCAAGTACTGGGATTACAGGTGTGTGCCGCTACACGCAGTTTCTTCCAGAGTTTTACCTGTTTTATCTTCCAGCAGGTTGTTTCCGTTTCAGCATTTAGGTTTTTGATCCATTTTGATTTTAGTTTAGTGCATGGTGAGATATATGGGTCTTCACTCAGCTTTCTGCAGTTGGAAAGCCGGTTTTCCAAGTAACACTTGTAAAGAGGCTGTCTTTCCTCTAATTTAAGTGTTTATCCTCATTTTTGAAAATTAGATAGCTGAATGTGCCTGGGGTTATTTCTGTATCCTCTTGATACACATGTCACAACAGGGGTGTTTGAACAGAGACCTGATTGAAATGAGAGAACAAGTCCTAGGACTGTTAAGAGAGAGCTCCTGGCAGGTGGAACAGCAAAGGTAGAGGGAAACAGATGTGTCTAGCAGGGGTCAGCGCAAAGATCTGAAGGTGAGAGGGCTCAAGGTGTGTACAGGGAATGGGTCACTTGAATTCAGAAATGAGTATTTAGTGTCTTTTATGTTCCAGACTTGGTAGCTGAGGCTTCACAATTGAGCATCTGTGAACTTTATTTACAGAAATGTGCCTTCTAAAGCTAGGTGTAATGGTGCACGCCTGTAGTCCCAGCATTAGGGAGGCTGAGGCAGGAGGATCACTGGAAATTCGAGACTAGCCTGGGTTACAATGTGAGCTCAAGGCCAGCCTGAACTGCATAGTGAGACCCTGTCTTAAAACAAAACAAACAAAACAAAAGACAAAGGCCAAAATGAAAAAAAAAAAGAAATTTGCCTTCTAGATAGAAAGACCTACTTACGGTATATCAGAAGAAATGATCATAATTGCATCACTAGGGAAAAGGAGTGTAGTAAGTTTGAAATGGTGGGGCAGTGACACTGAGCCAGCTGACTATAAAATACATGAGTTCTTCATGTGACAGTGAGTTTGGGAATTATGTTACAACTGAGTTTGGACACGGGCATAAAGGGAGGAAACAGCACGAGGCACCTCAGAGAACAGAGAATGCTTGGGCATGGTAGAGGATGGTGGGTGACTGTAGAGCTGTGTGAAAGCATAGACATTCCTTCCTGTAGGGATAGAAGGTGCCCATGATGCAGTAAGGCAGTGGAAAATTTCAGAAAGCCCACTCTGGCCATGGGGAAAATAGACCAGAGGAGCAAGAAAGCTTAGATTATGAAGTAACTGGTAGAAAACCAAAAGATCAGAGCAGGGGCTAGAGATGAGGGCGTGACTTTGCTGAAGGTTTCAGAAGTAGACCTGGAGAATGCCTGGATGTCCAAGAAGGTGGCTTGGGATGACGCCAGGGTGGTTTCTGGCTGACTTGACAATTATTTTACCAAAAGAGATCAGGAACCCAGGAGGAGGAGATAGTGGTGTTAATGGCTGAGAGAGAAGTGATGCGTTTGGTTTGGGACTTTGAAGCACCCGTAGATTAGCCCAGGTATTGATGTCAGATGAGTAGTTGGAAATACTGGTTCAGGGAAAGAATTGGGCTGGATAGAGATATGGGAGTCAGGCTTGTTCTAATAGATTGAGGCCCTCTTAGTTCATCTGTTTGCCTTATATTAAGGTGTGTTAATAACTATAGTCTGTGTCTCTCAAATAGCCTAAATTTTCAAATGTTTTGCAGCTTTACACTTTTTTTTTTTTTTGAGACAGGACCTCTGTGTAGTTCAGGCTGGCCTGAACTCACTGTATAGCCCAGACTGGCCTCGAACTTGGTGGCATGTGCAGACCGGCAGCTTTACACTTTTATGACTCTATTAATGCTCTCAAACAGTACCTGAATCCTCAATGCAACTTTGCTAACTGCCAGAGTAACTTACTCAGACCTTGTTAAAAATGTCTACTAACCATCTTCCTTTCTTTATTTAACTAATATTTATGGAACTTCTATAGTATGCTAGTTCTTATTTGTTTAGTGTACTAGGAATAGTGCTGTGGACAAACTAGACAGAGTTCCCAGCTTCAAGGAGCTCATGTCTGTCTGGAGACAGGTGCGTAGTGAATAAGCAAATGGACTGATGACGTGAGGTATTGAGAAGTGCTTCTACAGATAAAAGGGAACTTTAGCAGAGTGGATAGTGGGACTTCTGTAGTTGAATGTTCTGTGAAGCTGCTTTAAAAAGATCTGTGAACAGAGACCTGAAGGAAGTAAGGGGGTGAGCACAGTAGATATTCACCATTGTAGATATTCTGAGGCAACTGCGTGTTTTGCATGTTTGAAGAACAAGAGGCTATGGCTGAAATAGGCAGTCACAGGCAAGAGTGGTAGCAGAAGAGATTTCGGCAGCCCACACGTTATGAAGGCTTCCCAGCACAAGGTGAGGACTTCAGATTTTAGTCTAAGTGATGGGGTCTCGTGAAGGGTTGAGCCTGTTCTAAGACTCATTTCTACTTCTGTGCAGAGAACAGACTGGAAAGGAGGAAGAAGACAAGATAGAAACAGGAATAGTAGGAAGGAAGTTGTTCTTCCCCAAGATACACATGTGAGTGCTTTGGACTAGGGTGATAGTGGTGGAAGAGACAGTAAGTACATCAGATGTGAATTGCTAATGTAATGAAATTGTGTCTTGCTGTTCATTGTCCTCAAATGGCCTTTCATCATATACACAAGGTGGGGTCGAGGAGTAATGCAGGCACTCTAATATGTCTCCTTATAAAATAACTGCAAGGCTTCAGTGAGTGAGCAGAGTCAGACCTCGGGAGAAGTCATAAAGGCTACAACCACTGGCAATGGGATGGGGCTGTGCAATACAGGGTTGCAATACCTTGCCCCTCATGCTGGGCATGGACCTGTGGGAATTAGTGTTTGCTCTGCTGGGTCTTGGTTTCTTGTTCCCCTGTTTCTCCGTTGGAATGGACATGTTTATCTGGTGCTGTAATATATTGGCTGTGGTTAACTTTCTGATTTTTACAGAGGTTCACAGCTAAGAGTTTGCTTTAAATCTCAGAGGAGACTCTGGACTTGGTCTTGGACTTTTCAGCAGTGCCGAACTTATTAGGATATCGGCAACTCTTAGAGATGGACTAAATGCATTTTGTATAAAGAAATGCCAGGGGACAGATTGGAACATTATGGTTTGTATCCAGATGTCCCTGCAGGGCCTCTAGTGCTTAGGGGTGGGGTTTTTGGAGGTTTAGTTGGAATATAGGACTTGTAGCTTATTTGCTTTTGGGAGGTGGAGCCTGTTCAAAAGAGGTACATTGTTGGAGGGGAGGCCTAGAGAGATTATCTCCCTCTTGGCTCCTCCCTTGATCTCTCTCTATTTGCTTCAAGTGCCATCTAATTGGGTAAGCCTTCAAAAAATCCATCTTCCAGAAGTTCTTACTGAGTAATACAAACCTGAAATTAAATAAGTTATAATTTAGTGTTAAATATTTACTAGAGAGTTTTTGAAGCAGAGATTTTTATAATTAAATGATAAAATGTTGCCAAGTTGGCAACTTTGGAAAAAAGCTAAAATAGGATTTTATAATAATATAAATCATCAGAATTTATAAAATACTTTGTGTATTAAGAAGCCCTTGAAGACCATAAAGATTATCTTTTCCTTTTCTTAGATGTGGAAATTGACATGGAGCAATTTGGACTTTATCTCTAAGTGAACTGATCTACCTTCTGCTAGTAAGCGAACAAAATGGATTCCAACCAGGTGTTTGAGTTCAAATTCTAGTCATCTATTTACCCATTGTGTTTAAAATATTTTTGAATTTTTTTTGCTATCATATTAAAATTGAAAAGTAATTCAAAGAAGGAAGAACATTGTTAGCTGTAAATTTTGAAGAAAAATGGATATAGAAACATGAATTATTACCTCTCTATTTAAATCTTTGATAATATCCAAGAAATGCAGCAGAGCTAACTTTGTTGGGTTGCAGGATATTTGTAGTTGAAACAGTTGGGGGTTTTTTTTGGTACTGGGGATTGAACCTTTGCTTCCCAGGCAGGTGCTTATGCCACTGAGCTAAATCCGCAGCCTTGAAAGAGATTTTTTTTTTTTTGGTCTTTTTGAGACAGTCTCACTATGCAATTCAGGCTGACTTTGAGCTACTTGTAACCCAGGCTAGTCTCAAACTTGTAGTGATCCTCTTGCCTCAACCTCCTGAGTGCTGGTATTATAGGCGTGCACCACCATGGTTGACAAGAGATGATATTTGGGTGTATGGTAAAATTAGAGTTCTTCGGTGAGTGGCAGTAATTATTGCTTGATTAAATTGATATCCCTTGGTTTGTAAGGGGGTGTGTACCAAAAACTATTATAAATTGATAATCATAAACTGAAAATGCACTTCGTATTATATAACCTACAGAATTAGCAACACAGTATACTGTAGCGTCTCTGTTATTGTTTCTTGTGATTGTGTGGCTAACTGGGAGTTTGGACCCACTATTGCTACTGAGCACCTCTGGAGGGTATAATATCTCATATCCATAGCCTGGGAAAAGATCCAAATTCAAAGTATAATTTTTATAGAATGTGTATCAATTTTTAACTATTTTAAAGTAAAAAAATTGTCAAGCCATCATAAGTGGAGGGACCATGTATATTTTAATTCTGCATGGAAAGTAGTAGTTGTCATCTCTGTACCAGTGATTGAATCAAGAGAGATTTCTTTAACACAGAAGAAAATTAAATGGCTTTGTCTGTATTCTTTTATCTTTCTCAGCTCTTTGTGTTTCTTAGATAACTAAGCAGTTTGGTTTGTGGATGATAAGGCAAAGGGAAAATTTATATGGGTTTGATACATTTCATTGTGCCTAAAAAGAAATGGTAGTAAGTTCCCTTAGCATCATGTGTATTAGGTTGAAAGAACATATATAGGACAGGTTTCATCATATATAAAATACATTTCTTTTTGACATGTACTCTTTAATAGTTTAAAAAGAGAAGGGCAATAGCAATAGGCCTTAATACCAATGTTTGTAACAGTGTTTTCTAAAAACAAATTTTATTTTATTGGTACAGTTTAGATATACATAATGGTAACATATATCATAGAGAATTCATCATGTACTAGTAGTACATGATATATCTTCTTCTTTTTTTCTTATTCCTCTACCCTCCCTTCATCCTTTGTAACTGTTTTTACTAGTACAGCCTTGGGTGGGTAGTTTTTCTAATGGCATTATAGCTAGTAAACACTGAACTAGGATTTATATGCTACCCAGGGATTGGCAGACTATTGCGCATGGACCAAAAAAAAGCTAGGAAGGATTTTTGTATCTTTAAATCACTGTAAAACAAAGCAAAACAAAACAAAACAAAACAAATAAAAACCATCTCAAAAGAAGTGTATTTTTATGACACATGAAAATTAGTTGAGATTCAAATTTTAATGTTTGCAATTAAAGTTTTCTTGCAACACAGACATCCTTATTTTGTTTTTCATATTATCTATAGCTGCTTAAAGTTAGGATGACGAGGTTGAATAATGGCAACAGAGACTGGACCACAAAGCCTAACATGCTCATCATCTGTCCCATTGCAGAGAAAGTTTGCTGACCTTTGCCCTAGGAGATTAGTTACCTCTCAAGGGTTTGGCAGACAGGTCTAAGATGGGTGGCTCTGAGATTTTTCCTATTTCCTGTTAGGTCTGAGGCTCTGATTTTCTGGCAAATATCCTGGAAGTAAAATAGGCTTGACTCAAGAACTGAGTAACAGTTATTTGTGGGATAACTCAGTTACCTTTAAAGAACTCAATGTTTTTTCAGCTTGGAAGTCCACAAGCTTGCATAAAAGAAAAGAGGTATTTGTGTTTGTCAGTGTTCTATCACTGCAACAAAATGTGTGAGAGAAAATCAGCTTGAAGGAGGAAAGATTTATTTTGGCTCATGGTTTCAGTCCATGGTCAGTTAGCTCTGTTGTTCCTGGACCTGTACTGAGGCAGAACATCATGGCAGGGAGTGTTTTTGGTAGGGTGGAGCTGTTTACCTCATGGGGGCCTGGAAGAGAGAAGAAGGGAAGAAGAGAACAGGGACAAAATACATCCTTTGAAGACATGTCCCTATTGGCCTGCTTCCTCCAACCAGGCCCCACCTCTTAAAGTTTCTCCCACCTCCCAGTGGCCCATTAAACCATGAACCCATTGGTGGGTTAATCCATTGGTGAGGTCAGAGCCCTTAGTAATCCTGTCAGTTTCCAAAGATTCCGTCCATGAACACTTCAGCATCAGAGACCAAACCTTCATATGCTTGAGCTTTCGGGGACATTTCAGAGTCAAACCATAACAGTATTTTACTTGTAGCTGGTGCTTTAAAAGTAAAAGAAACTCATGAACTGATAATTAGTATCAGGAAACAGATGTATAGGTATTTTAATATATATAATAAGCATGAATACCATAAGAGACAAGATTCAGACCACCTGCAAAACCCTGAAAGGCCACTCTTTGAGAATATGATTTAGAAGTGCTTTGCTTAATAGTAGTCTGAATATTTATTTAAGTATCTACTCTTTTTTCTGGCTTGATTTAATATATTTAATATGGTTATATCAAAATGTGAAAATGACCATGTTTTCCCTAATTAAGACTCACATGTTAATAGCAAGTGAACTGAAATTATTTTGTTCTGTGTTTATATTTAGTTCTTATATACAGGTTTTTTTGTTTGTTTGTTTGTTTTTTGTTTTTTTTGCTGATTTAAGAATGTTGATATGCCCTAAAGGGCCATGCTATTTGGACTTTGACTGACAGGTAAATGCAGGCCAGTAAGGAAATGCAAGTCTGGCCAGCCCATACTTTAATAGTAGATAGCTGTCTCTCTGAAACTGTGAACTTTGATTTTTTTCTTTAACTTTCTTGTATCTTCTAGTAGTGATGAAGAAGTCTGAATCATGGGAACTTCCTCTTAAAAGAATTCCTCATTTTTAGCAGAGTTGAGTCCTACTGTAGCTTCTGCAGATTAATGGATCATTTCATTTGTTTAGGTGGAGATTTTTTTTTAAACTGAAGTGTATGTACAGTCAGAAGAGCACACAAAGGCTGGGGATAAGCTCATATGCCTGCCTGGGAAATAGGAGGTCATGAGTTCGATCCCTGGTACCAAACAAAACAAAACAAAACAAAACCACAAATTATGAGTCTAGATTAATGAATTTTCACAAAGTGAACACACTGTTAACTAGCATTAATATTAAAAATATTGGGCCAGGGATTTAGCTCAGTGGCTTAAGTGCCTGCCTTGCAAGCCCGAGGTCATGAGTTCGATCCCTGGTACCAAAAACAAAAACAAAAACAAAAATATTGCCATCCCCTTTAAAACCTCCTTCATTCTCCTTCTATTTTTGCTTCCCAAAGGTAACCAATTCAGCCTTCTAACAGCAGTGACATTTGCCCTCCATTTAAGTCCCTGTTTCTTGTGTGGTAGAGGAGATCTTTGCAGTTCAGTAGGACTTCTGCCAAGTGGCACAGGGAGAGTAGTTTGTTGCTCCAGGCCCTGGAACCCTGTGGTGCTTTGAAGCGCTGTTTAATATATCCAGATTCCTCCTGATCATGTGCGGAGACTTAGGCATTGCAGACATGGAGGCACCTTAGCGCTGTCTGCCCTTGCTGACCTTTTCCTGTCCAGCCCAAGTTTTGTCACATTGACCACTCCATGTGCTGCTTTTGTGTGTCCTCAGTATGACTTCTTCCTGGCTGTCTGCTCTATAAGGTGCCCCAAATGTGAGATTTTTCCTTTATAAAGCTTGGATTTGGGACCCCTCTATCATTTTATTTCTTTCTGTTGGATAAAACCAGTGAAGTTATTTTCATGCTCAGTATTTATTAGTATCTTGGATCAAAATTGATACAATGGCCAGTGATTTAAGCATGAGTCGTGAGTTTGATCCCCGGTACCCTCCCCCAAATTGATATAGTGGCTTATTAATCTTTATATTTTACAGCTAAATTGATGTTTATTTTGTGGAAGAGATAAAAATTATCACTAAATTTATGAAATCAACCTCTAATTGAAAACTTTAATAATATTGATTACATCAAAATATAGATTTAGAAATTGTAATAAAAACATTTTGTAAAGTTAATTTTTGCTGGCTAGCTATAATGTATGACAGATCCGATTTTCCCCAAATATGGCATTGTATACATGTCTTTTCTCCTGGGCATGCATGGATCAAACTTATTTTCTTTTTTATTCCTACTTTGATTTTATATAGGAAATTCTTTCTACATGTATCTTGTTCTTCTGGTTTGGATCTCTTTACCAGAAAACTTGACCATTTCTTTTAAATACCACTGGTTTTTCTTCTAGAAAGAAAGCACTAGTCTGGACCAAATGTGATCTGAATTCATGCCACTTACATTGTCACTGCCTTATGCTCTACAGCCTCAGAAATGTTAAGCATCAGTTGGTAGTTAGAAGAGAATGTTTTTGCTCAGTCCATGCTTGCCAGTTGGTGTTGATTTGGCTGAGAAGGGCAGGAGGGACAGACTCCCAACAGATGGAAGGGTAAAACATATCCAACTTACGAGGTAAATGAGTACATAGTATACATCAGGCCCTTTTTCAGGAGCTTGGGAGTACATCAGTGACCGAAACACTGTTCACATGCAGCTTACATTCTAGCAGAGATGACAGACATTAAGGGAGGTTGGGGAAGTCCTGGGTGGGGGTCAGTTGTACTTTTAAATAATCTGTTCTGGTTTGTTTGTAAAGGAAAGGTGACAGTTTGTTGAAATAGAAGGAATCAACCATGAGCAAATCTGCAAGAGGCGCCTTCCCATAGAGGAAACTGTACAAAGGCTTTAGGCAGGAATGTGCCTAGTCCATTAAGGACCAGCAGGGGTGTTCCAGTGCAGCTGGAGCTCAGGAAAGGAGTGGGAACAAGGCTGGAGATGAGTCTGGATAACAAGAGGATGTGGGGCCCCGCTTGTAGAGCTTTAGTCTGTTCAAGAGATTTAAGTGGAGGATGCATATGATCACAGGTTTCTGGGTTGGAATAGACTGGAGGAGGGCAGTGCTGAATTTCTTCCTAGTTCTGCCATCCCCATCTCCCACAGGTAAAGATGGCCAGACAATTGTATTGGGTCAAAAAATTACAATTATTTTCTAAAAACTTTAGTGTAAAACTTAGGACATACATGTTTTTTGTTGTTATAGTTAAAGATTAAAGTTATCTTGGAACTTCATAAAGAGTATCGAAGTGTTTTTATGTTTACTCCAACTGAGCTACTTTTGTTTTACCCTTGTGCCCTTCCCTTTAAAGTTAATATCCTTTAATGCTCATTTTAAAATGTCCTTATCTTCCTGCTGTGGATTTATGGCGGTAATGGTGCCCTTTTAACATTAACCTGTGCTTCATAACGGAGATATAATTATATGTTACATTAGTGTTATAACTGTAATGCTAGAGCAGTGGGATTTCACATGTGCAGTAGAAGCCATGGTTTAAAACAAAGAAGAAAATAAGCAACAAGAGTTACCCTTTCAAGAATTTTCTTTTTATAACTGAATAATTTTTGTCCCTAATCTTGTAGCAATGTCGATCTTTTTTTATAATGGTGATAATTTTATCTTTATTGATGTAAGTAGTTATAAACATTCTCTTGGTCAAGAATCTTATGCAAGGTAGCTGGGGGTGCAGCTCAGTGGTAGAGCACCTGCCTAGTATGTAGAAAGCCCTAGGTTCAATCCCAAGTCCTGGCAAAAAAAACCCCAAACAAGAAGAATCTTATGCAAGGATGGTACACTTTATGTAAGATTCATAACATGTAATTGCTTATTAAACAACAATACTTTCTATAGGGCTTTTCTTAATTTTTGAAGGAACAGGTTATCTTGCTAATAATATTCATAGTCTAAAAACTAGCTGCTATTTATATTAGTATAGTTATTAGTAGTAATAGTATTTTTAAAAGTAGTGGGTATAATAACAAGTCTGATGTCCTGAATGTCATGTGTAACAAGTAGACACTGCTCATGTAATCTTGTGAGATAAAGGATGTGTCAGTGAGGACCTGGGCATGAATAAAAAGAAATGTTTTAGCCAGCATGGTGGCATATACCTATAATCCTAGCTGCTCTGTAATCTTATCTGTTCAGGAGGCTAAGGCAAGAGGATTGCAATTTTGAGGCCAGTCTGGGCAATTTAGGGAGACTGTCTCTCTCTCTCAAAAAAAAAAAAGCCTAAAGAAGTCTTATGTTAGTGAGGGTGGAACTGTGTTAGAATAACATGGGGCGGTGGTTACCCTGAAGACATGTGTTCTTCTATTTCAGTTTAGTCAGAGTGGAACAGAGTGTGCTGGGCATCAGCCTGAGCTATTGTAGACTGAAGCTGCTTCTGGAGTGGTTATGAGAATCATGTGAGACAGGCTCCTACAAGGCGCCTTCTGGTGGTGATTGTTTTTCAAAATAAGTGGAAGAATAGGAGATGCAGGATGATTGTTCCTTATAAGCCATGGATTGCCACAAGGGCTTCCATATCCTACTGTTTTGGATTTATGGAAGGAAGCAAGAATTGTGATCTGTGGCTTAATACTGTGTCTTTGCATTTGTTCTGGTGGGTGAAATCAATCTTGGGGCTGTCAGTATACAAAAATGATGTTTCTTCACAGTCTGACTCATTTTCTCTATCAGGCCTGTTCTTGGTCTGTGTTCAGGAACAGATCCTGCTTGTTGATGAGCTATCTCCTTGTCTGTTTACAAAAAGTCCTAGTGTTCCTTAAGCTTGTATCAAAGTCAGGCAGTGTTTGAAGCCTATTACTCCCTTGACTAGGTTTCTTGTTTTTTACCCCCCATCTAGAATCTGCATCTCCAATGGATACTGAGGGGTTTGGTGAGCTCCTTCAGCAAGCTGAACAGCTTGCTGCTGAGACTGAGGGCATCTCAGAGCTTCCCCATGTGGAACGGAACTTGCAGGAGATCCAGCAGGCAGGCGAGCGCCTGCGTTCCCGTACTCTCACCCGTACTTCCCAGGAGACAGCAGATGTCAAGGCGTGAGTACTGGTGGGGAGGCAGCCTTGGTGCTGGGTGGTTTGGGGGCAGAATCCATTTCTTCTTTCCTGCCTTGAATTTGGATACAGTCTGTGAATGACAGTCACAAGCCAGATTCTCAGGAACTCTAGAGAGGTTTTGTAAACAGATCAGCAGCCTTGCTTTGTCTACTTGCCACTGCAGTTTTCCGGCCTGTCTGTTTGACCAAGCTGTGGGCTTGTGTCACAGCAGATCAGAGTGGGAGGGGACTGAAGAGCTCTGTCATACAGAAACTGGTCACAGTTATTCTTGGTTGGTGTAATGGCTGATTCTTTTTGTCAACTTGAGAAGTTTAGAAGTTTAAGTGATTAACAGGGGGCAGGGATCTTTACTTTGAAAACATTCTCATCCTGTGCAAGAAGAGGGCAGGGAAAGGATGGCAGTGCCACACCTACCTCAGGGCAGATGACCTGCTTACAATATAAGAGTGTTTGTTCTCCCCCTTTTTGCTCTTGTTGCTTTTGCTGTTGTCTGCCTTCTTGAACTGTTGTCCCTCTGCTATGTCACCTTGCTTTGGAACCAGCTGATTGTAAACTGAAACCTCAACAAACTGTGAGCTAAATAAACCTTTCCTCTATAATTTTGGGAGTTAGGTATTTTGTCCTAACAGTGAGAGAAAAGCAATTGAGGCAGCTGGGTTTACCAGTATTGGGTCATAATAGGCTCACATAAATATCTTAGTAGATAAGGGCCTCACTGATAAGTGCTACCTTCCAAGCCAGAAAGCTCTCAGCCATGAGCAGAGTTTTTAAGGGCACTTGGAAGAAACAGATAGTAGTCAGTGACAAGAAACCATCTAAGTGGGGAGTTATTCTTCCTGCTATATTGTCCCTGAGCCCAGAGGCTACCTCTGAATGGACTTGAAATACAGTATTCCCTAGCTGATTATAGAACTGCAAAGTGGGTGACTCAGGGAAATGCTGACTGCTGCCACACAGCGTCTGTTGGACTGTTGATTCCATGAAGGTGTGTTTATAGTGTCTTCACTAGACCATATCTGGAGCCACAAGTATGAATTAGACATGCTACTTGCTCTCCAGGAACTTATAATTTGTGGGATCAAGCAAAAAGAACCATGTTGCTTTCCAGAAGAAATGTGATTTACTGGTTACTTGCTATCTGTCAGATAGTTGGTTTTATTTAAGGTTTTACTTATTCTTTACAGCCAGCATTAGGCCTATGATATCCTTATTATTGTGAAGCAAAGGTCTGAAGATGGCAAAAATCTCTCACCTCACATAATTGATGTGGTGAGTCAGGAATCAGACCCAGTGAGTTTGATGCCGGAACACAGGTTCTTGTGGCCCTAAAGGAATGGCCAAGGGGAACTGTTGCTGTGCCTTTGGTAGGTCTGGAAAATCACTGAGATTCTATGCAGGAGAAACAGGCAACTGTCAGTCATCTTCTTAGCCTTCATTCCTTGAATCTGAGAAAGACTTGAGTGCTGGTATTAATGTAAGGACATTGTTTTAGGTTTTAGGGGTAAGTTTAAAGGCCACATTCTTTTTGTGCAACTAGAGATTTGAATGTCCTGGCTGCTCTTTGGAGTCAGTAAGGATATTGTAGAAATTCTTCTGTAGCCCTACCTAAAGTGTTATTTTTTTTTTTAATTAAAAATTTCTTTTTAGTGATACTAGGGATTGAATCCAGGGTTAGTGCATGCCTGGCAAAGTGCTGTGCTACTGAGCTACATTATCTGCCCTTTTAAATTTTATTTTTGAGACAGGGTCAGGTTAAGTTGCCCAGGCTGGCCTCAAACTTGTAATCCTCCTGCCTTAGTTTCTCAGGTAGCAGAGATTACAGGCATGGGCCACTGTGCCTGGCAGTCCAAGCAACCTTTAGAGATTTTTAGCAGTTTTCTCTCCCTGAAGGCTCCTTACTGCAGCTCCTGGTTGCCTGCAGTTACGCCCAATCTTGAGCATGCAGGCTTTGCTTGTGTGCAAGGATGTTGTTGGAGCAAAGGGCTTGTAACACCAGCTGAGTTGCTATAGTTATAATTTAATTGCATCAGCTTTATAGTCTATTAAGTGCAAAAGGGGAAAATGTTTTCTTGGTAACAGTTACCAGTCATGCTCTCTTTCTTGTAAATTTCCATTCTTCTTCATCTCTTTTTACCTTAAATTCATTATTTTAGGGAGGAGGAAGTTAAACCATGGAAAGAATGGCTATAGGGTGGGGCAGATGCTTAAAAAGAAACTAAAGGGCTAATGACTGTATTTTTCCATCTTCTTGATAGGCAGAGATAAAAAGTGTGATGTGAATATTTTAGTACATACAAGATGAGGACAAAAGGGAGAACTGAGTAGGAAAATTTTTTATACGAAATAAGTTTTGAAAGAAAATCCTGTCTTTAGGATGTGAAATTATAGATTTAAGACCAAACTGGTTTTGTGCTGAATTACTTGCATATACATACGCTATTGAAATTTTCACTTTAGCGAATAGATTTGATAGCATTTTTGCATGTGTGTGTTTCCTCTTTTTAGATTGTTCAATTTTTTCACACATAGAAAAGAGTACACATAACATATAAAGGTGTAAATCAGAGATTTGTAGACTATGGCCCTTGAGCTGCATCCACCCTACGGCCTTTTACAGTTTTATTGGAACGTTAGCCATACGTGTTTATCCATTGTCTGTGCTGTGTTTATGCTATAATAGAAGAGTTCAGCTATGATAGAGATTATATGACTTGCAAAGCCTGAAATATTTACTGTCTTCTATAGAGAAAGTTTACTAGCTCATGTTATAAAAATAAAATGAATACATACCCATGATATATTGCATAGTGAAGATATAGAATGTTACCAGTATCTGTGAAGGATCCTGAGTACCTGTCATCAGTTGCATTTCCCACATTCCTGCCAAGGTGGCTTGCTGGAATTTTCCATTCAAATTGAAGCCAAACAACCTGGTATGCAAGAGGTGTGCAAAGAAAAAGCCAGCAGTTCATTCTGTCTCCCTCTTTATCCTCCAAGGTAACTTGTATTTAGTTTGCTTATTTTTCTACAATTTTCTCTATAATCATGCAAGGCACATAAAAAATGTCTACTGCATTTGACCAAATAGCGAATTATAACTTCTTTGTCTTAATACTACTCAACTATCTTTTAAAGCACTTAATATTTGTTAGGTACTGTGCCATGTATGTAACATACCTTATATAATTTTCTCCTAAACTAACCTAACTGACAAAGGTTAGCTCTGTTTTATAAATGAGGAAGGTCAGATAGCAAGTGGGCACCCAGAATTCAGACTCAGCTTGGTTAGTAAGAATAAGAACTTGCCATATGGCACTTTTCAGTTCCCAGAGAATTGTCAAATCATTTTCCTATTATGTCTTCAAAGCTATAGAGGAGAGACAAGGGTTGTTTTCTACATGTAATGGGAAAAAACTGGAGCTTGAAAAAGTAGTGTATTTAAAATTTTTAGTGAGTTGAAGTATAGGTGAGAAGAACCATGGCCTCCTGGCCTTTTTTTTTTTTTTTTTAACCAACCTCATCTGTACTAGGGGCAACCTTTGTACTCTTCCTGTCTTGGGTTTAGAGTGTTTGACTCTAACTTCTATGATTTTCTGCTTATGGTGAGGCTGTTTAGCTTGTAGGAATTGGGCCAGGTAGAAGGCAGAGAGCCTTTAGATTTTTCCATTCTTAGGAACTGAAAGTTTCTGTTGCACCTTTTGCTTGTAAAAGCATTTCTATCCTAGATTCCCTACCTTCATCAGTCCTCCTTCCCTCTGTACCTATCCCCTAAGCAGGCTTTCTGCATACATAAAACATGAACCATCTACTGCAGGCCCCACTCACTTAAGTGACCATTTTCCTCTAATTATTCCAGTAGCTGATTTTTAAATTCTAAGGTTTTCAAGTCATTTTGGCACTGGATACAGTCTCACATATCACTGATGGAGATAAAGCACCATGGGACAGAATTTGGAATAAATAGCAAAATTGACCCAGCACTTCCATATCCAGGGATCTATCCCAAAGGTATGTTGGCAAAAATATGAAAAATCTTGTGCACAAAGATATTTATTATAATATTATTTGTAATAGCAAAAGAAGAACTCAAATGTCCACCAGTAGGTCACTGGTTGAATAAATGTGACACATCTGTATTCTGGAGTACTTCGTAGGACTAAGGAATAACAATATATACTCCTGTGGAGTAACTCTAGGACATGCTGTTAAGTAAAAACACACACACACACACACACACATATATATATATATAGTTTTTTTTTTTTTTTTGAGACAAGGTCTCACTATGCAATTCAGCCTTGAGCTCACTTTGTAACCCAAGCTGGTCTTGAACTCATAACAATCCTCCTGCCTCAGCCCCCCAAGTGCTGGTATTACAGGTATGTGCCACCTGGCATATATAGTATTATTTATTTTTAAAAGCGAATAAAAAAACATCCTGTATTCATGGATCAAAAGACTTAAATATTAAGGTGTTACTATTCCCCAAATTGGTCATAGCTGTCCTTTTTTTGCCAAAATTGGCAAGGTGATCCTAAATGCAAGGGACCTAGAATAGCCAAAATGATCTTTTAAAAGGCAGAAGAAAGGCGAAAATCTCATACTGTTAATTTCAGAATTTACTGAACTGCCACAATAATCAAATTTGTGCAGTACCGGTACAAGGTTAGACATACAGAT
Source organism: Dolichotis patagonum (assembly GCA_004027295.1). Taxonomy (NCBI): domain Eukaryota; kingdom Metazoa; phylum Chordata; class Mammalia; order Rodentia; family Caviidae; genus Dolichotis; species Dolichotis patagonum. The sequence continues at coordinate 51,512 of PVJX010001920.1, read as the reverse complement.
TAATGGAATAGAATTTTGAATCCAGAGAGAAATCCATGTGTCCTTGTTTAGCTCATTTTTAAATAAGGGTGCCAAGACCATTTAATGGGGGAAAGGACAACTTTCTTTTTAGAGTAGGAAAATTTATTGGAGAAAATGAATAGGGAATAGGAATAATTCCTGAGACAGGAGGAGTCCCAGATGGATCCAAGAATAGTCTTTTTGAACAAATGATCCTTGATATCTACATGCGAAAGTGAAGGTGGGCACCTCCTTCTTACCATATACGTACGTTAAATTCAAATGGATTACAGGCCTAAATGTAACAGTTAAACCTATAAAATTCTTAAGAAGAAAATGTGGGTGAAAATCTTTCCGACCTTTGGTTTGGTAGAGCCTTTTTAGATTTATCACCAATAGCACAATGAGAAAAGAAAAACAATAGTTGAACTTAATCAGAATTAAAAACTTCTGAAAGCTGGGCTTACTCACATGCTACTTAGGAGGCAGGAAGAACACAAGTTCAAAGCCAGCCAGGGCAATTTAGTGAGACCCTGTTCAAACAAACAAGAAAAGGCTGTGAATATAGTTCAGTGGTAAAGCACTAGCCTAACCTGTGAACTAACCATGTAACCTAGCACCTGAACCAACTAGCAGGTAAACTAACCTGGAGTACAGTCTTCAGGGCTGCCAAAAACAAACAAAACAAAAAACCCCAAAAAAGTCCCCCAAAACCTCCCCCAGCAAATATTTTTTTGTACTATCAAAAAAAGCAAAATAACATGCTACTATAGGGTGCTTGATCGCCACGCTTTGGAGACTAAGGTAGGAGGATCTCAAGTTCAAGGCCAGCCTGGGCTGTATAATGAATTCAACTCAATGTTGACTACATAGCAAGATCCTGTGTCCTCAAAATAAAAACAAACCAAAGCTAAAAGACAAAAAGAAAAAAAAAAAAAGCCAACAACAAAATCCCACAGAATAGGAAAAAAATTTGTAAATTACATATCTTGCCTAAGGGACTTGTGTTTAGAATGTTTTTTAAAAACCCAATTCATAGAATTTAATAATGAAAAAGACAATGTAATTTAAAAATCAGCAAAAGATCTTTGTTTGATAAGCTCGTGAGAAATGCTGAATGTCATTTGCCATTAGGGAACTGCAAGTCAGAAAAACAGTGAAGACACTACCTCACATCTACCAGGATAGCTATACTCAAAACAACATATAGTAAGTGTTGATAAGGTTGTGGAAGAAATTGAAACCCTCATGTACTGCGTTAGCTTTCTGTCATGGTGACAGAACACCTGAGAAAAGTTAATGTAAAGGAATAAAGATGTTTTTACAGTTTTAGAAATTTCATTCTCTGGTCATTTGGCTCCGTTGCTTCTAGGCCTGTGGCAAAACAAAGATCATGGCATAGGAAGGCTACTTGCCTTGTGACAGCTGAAAGCAGAGAGCCAGAGTGAAAGGGGCCACAAACGAAATATAAAAACTGCTCCTCCTTGTGACCTGATTCCTCCAATTAGACTGCATATTGAACCCTTTAATCTACATGATGAAATTATAGCCCTCATGTTCTAGTCCTTCCCCAAAGCCCCATCAGCTGTCAGGCAGGTTTTCAACCTGGTGAGCCTTCGGGGGGCATTTTTGATCCCAACCATAGCATACATTGTTGGTAGGAATGTAAATGATGCAGCTTTCACCAGTTCCTCAAAGGAGTAAATATAGTTACCGTGTGAAAGAGCAATTCCATTTCTAGGCCAGTCCCTAACAGATGAAAATATTTGTCCACACAGAAATTTGTGCATAAATGTTCATGGCAGCATTTTTTAATAATAGGCAAACAGTAGAAGTAGCTAAACTGATGAATGTGTGCATAAAATGTGTCATAGCTATATAATGGACTACCATTTGGTAATACAAAATAATGAAGTTCTAATACATACTCTTACATGGATAAACCTTGAAAGTATTATGCTAAGTGAAAGTCAATCACAAAATACTACATACTGTATAATTGTATTTATGGGCAGTGTCTAGAATAGGTAAATCTAGAGAGATAGAGGGTAGATTAGTAATTGCTAGGAGTTGGGGTGAGTGCATGCGGGAAGTGACTACTGATAAGTAGTTTTCTTTTGGGGGATAGTAAAAATGTTTTAGAACTGATTGTGGTGATGGTTGCATAACTGCAATTATACTAAAAAATTGATTACATACTTTAAATGATGAATTATATAGTATGTGACTTATATCTTGAGCTTTTTGAAAAAAATAGGTGGTCTAAAACCCCCAGTACTTTTAAAATACTTTCCTTCTTTATAATGTGCAAATATGCATATATATATATACATACACATATTATATACTGGGGTTTGTTTTCAATCAATTATAGTTAGATACACAGACAGGGAAATGACTGTCATGAGGCAGTAGGATTTTACTCAGCAGTAGGATTTTACCCAAGAAAAAGGTGGCGCAGCACACCACACAGTGCTAGGTGGGGAAGGCCTGGGACGGTATTGTAGTCTTGAGAGACTCAACCCTGAATGCCGTAATCCTGATGAAATCTTAAAAGCCAAAATTCTGAAAACTACAATTCATATGGGGAAGGAATCTATGTAAAGGATAGAAAGCCAAATTCTGAAGAAAAGATTGGCCATGTGATTTGACAACAATGAAAATGTCAGTTTAAAAATGCATCATTTATCTACTGATTGGCGTTACTTCTAACTGTTGAAATTCCAGGAGCTTTTAATGAATTAAAGCCATGTTTGTTGAAGAAGTCAGTAGTTACTGATTATTTTGAAAATAATTATGTGCATGGTAGGATAAGAGACTATTTCTGTAGCAGTGTTGCCTGCCATTCAGTAACCAGTGTTTTCTGCCAAACTCGTGGTTTGGACATTAGTATGTACTGAGTAGCTTTGTTTCTTTATACCTAAAACAGTATAGAGGCATAGCACAGCGCATGGGAAGACATACTAGGGAGTGCTGGTGTCAGTGTGTATCAGATCACAGAAGAATTTCAAAGAGCACCATGCAGAAAATGAATGCAAATGAATTCCTTAAAGAGAGCCATGCCCTAAAAGAAAAAGAGCAGCTACTGGTATCTGTCGTGATGCAAGACTTCAAAATAAAATGATCAAGGAAATTGGCCAGCTGTTAGACTACCTCTGTGTAATTCCCCATAACCTGTCGCTGCAACATACTTTTTCATATGTTTAGTTTTTTGTGCCCCAACCCCACTATTTTAACTTTGTCAGTTTACCAGGATATATATTTTTGCATCTTTTCCAGTGTGAGAGGTATAAATTTCATATAGACTTTTTAGAGAGTTGTCATTTTTCATTTTTTTTTGCAAATTTGACTTTACACCAGAGGTATTATCACGGTGTTGACTGTGTGTAAGCATTGTATACATACCTAAAAACAGTAAGCGAAGGGGATTCTGTTTTTATTACATCTGCATTTGTGAAGGGTAGAGTTGGGGTTTTTTTGGGAGGGGAGTTGGTTTTTTTGGGTCTGTACTGGGAATTAAACCCAGGGCCTTGTGCTTACTAGGCAAGTGATCTGCCGCTGTGCTACATTCCCAACCCCTTATTGCAGCGTTTGATCAGCTTTCTCAATGGGCTTAAGGTATTCCTCATGGTATTTCAGATGACCGCAGTTAAAAGCCTGGGTGTATACATTTACCAATCATAATAATATGCTTTTTTGTCTTTTTCTTTTCTTTTTTTGAGATCAGATAAGATTGGGCATGTTCAGGGTGGTATGACTGTACTCTTCTGGTTTTTTGAGACAGAGTCTTGCTGTGTAGTTCAGGTTGACCTTGAAGTCATTGTGATCTTCCTGCTTCAGCTTCCTAAGGATTGGGATCATAGGTATACACTACCACCATGCCCAACAAAAGTATGCTTTTACACATTTTGCTTCTTGATCTGTTTCTTTATGAATATGGTTTTGTTTGTTCATAACAGTTACACTCGGGTGACATGATTGTCATTAGTGTATGTTTATGCTTTGTTTCAAAAATATGTTAACATTACCTGTTTCATTGTGTAATGTGACCTATGAAGTGGTATGTCATGTTTTTTGAATAAGTCCTCCTTTAAAAATGCAAATAAATGTGTTTAAAAGTTTTTAACTTTATTTTTTCTAGAATTGTATTTTCAGAATTTTGATTCTTTGGGAATTTAGACTTAAGGGATTTTGTTCTACGGTTTCAGCATTTGGAATTATAGGTACACAAGGTGTTTCTTGGGATTATGGCCCACAGCCAATTGGGAAGCAGAGGGAGGGATTGAGGGGAAAATGGGAGCAGGAGCCTCATTGTGATTTCTGCAGGGAGGCAAGGCAGCTTAAACAGGTTTAGGAATTGCTCTTTCAAATAACTTCCAGAGAAGTTACTCAAAACTGTGTCTAGCTGTCTGGTACCTGGTTTGGGGGTTATTAGAACAGGAATAGTAACCAAGAGTGTGAGAACGCTGTGAGAATCTAATAAAGGCAGTAGTGGGATATGGTCTCTGAATTGATTGGTTTGCATATGAAAGATGGAATTGCTGCAGAATCATGGGCTGCCCTGGGAGGAGCAATCCCTTTAAGTGTCTCCAGAGCCCCACAGGCAGAGCATCAGTTATGGAAAATAAAGAGGCATAAGAATCGTACAAGAGTAAACAAACAAAATGTTACCTGTGGAAAATGGAATAGGTGAAGAAGACAAGGGCCTTTTAAAATAGACTTGACTTTAGAACTTTTACTTACAATAAAATTAAAATTAAAAAATTCCTAAAAATTGAAAGTAAATATAGATGCATATTCAGTTGATGACATAACCGCACAGAGGGGAACAGTACCAAGTAGCATTTTAATGTCTTCAATAATTGTATTGTTGGTGAAGAATTGTTACTGCTATTTAGAAATAGTTGTGTGTATATAATGTGGGATAAAGGACATTAGTAGTTACTGTGATGAGACTTGGTGTGGACAAAAGGAGATATATGTGCAGATAGAAAATCTATAACGTTAACCTGAAACCCTGTGGAGGTTTTTTGGTGTTTGTTCTAACAGGGATTGAACCCAGGGTCTTCATACTGGACTAAATACCTGTCCCTTTTTATTTTTTATTTTGAGTTTCACTAAGTTGCCCAGGCTAGGCTACAGTTTATGAATCTACCCATAGTGCTGAAACCTGTGTTCTTAATTTTGAATTAGATGTATCAGTATAATTCATGATATAATTTATCAAGAAAACTAAGAGAATACTAAAAAACTCCATTTTTAGCATTGGCTGTTGGGAAGGCATAGAAACAAAAGTAGCAGATATAGTCGCCCAGACAGTTGTTACTAAAATTGATTACTTAATAAAGGCAACTAACTAAATCACTTTGGAGAGTTGACCAATTCCAGGTCGGAGGCAGGAGCTCATCAGATGAACATGAAATATCCTGTAACATAAGGTAGCAAAGAAATAAATTATTAAAGCCTTCTTTAGTCATTTCAGATGAAACCCTCAGGGGCCAGGGGAGAGCTCAGTGGTTGAGTGTGCATGAGGCCTTGGGTTTTGGACCCCCAGCACTATGGACCATAAAGAAACAGATTCCTCAGAACCAATTTGAAAAGGCTTCTGCTGGCAAGAGATGAGATGATTTGAACATGAATAAAGACAATACCTGAATTGGACTGAAACACATGAAATCATGAGTTCATAATAACCCTAAAACAACCTCTCCAGTCCTCTTTGGAGGATGCTAGAGAGCCAACTCATTATTCAGGGTAATCACATAGTCAGTGAAAGAAAGTTTCTCTGAATTGAAGTATTCTTGCAGATGAAGATAGAATATCATGATTTTTACATACAACTCCTGAGGAATTAGATGAAGTAATAGTCATCAGAAGCTGCAAACATTGCAAGTAGAGATAATCAGGCACACATAACTCATGATGAAAGCATGAAGTAATCTAACCAAGAAAATAATGGCATCTGAATTTGATCAAACCTTCAGAACTTACATTGAATTTGCAGGAAATACAGAGAATAGAGGAACGTGTTCAGTGGTATCAGAGGGGTTTAATCAGGAGACTGCCTCCTTGCTGCCGTGAGTGTAGTCTGTGTGTCAGTGACATCAGCATCTTCTGCAAACTTAAGGAGAACCTCCTTGGCTCCATCCAAGACATGCTGAATCTGAACCTGCATTTTAACAAGTTTCCCCGTTGAGATTCTGTGCTTGTTTAATAAGTTTGAGTAACACTTTAGGGCAAATTCAGAATCTTCCACAAAGAAATTATAAGGGGAAAAAATGAGTTGGAGGTGTGGTCTGTAGATAAAGATTGAGGAAGCATATCTGTCATGTATAAGTAGGAACCTTATGTGGATCTTAGACACAAGTTAAAAACTGTGAAATAATTAGGAATATTTTGTATCTTCAGAATAATCTGAGTGATAGAGGAAAATATGTAGAAACAGGATTGGCTATATCATGAGGATTATTGAAGCTGAGTAGTGGAAACAGGATTTACTATTTTGTCTTATTTTTTCTTTAACAGCTAAAAAAGGAGGCCACAGGGATATATACAATCAAAAAGACGTATAATAATAAGTGTTAGCAAGGATGTGGAAAATAGCTGGAAACCTTGTACCTTGCTGGTGGAAATGTAAAATGGTGTGGCTGCTTTGGTAAATAGTCCAGTGTAGAAGACCACCTGGATGGCTCTCCTTAAATACAGAGCAGTTACCTCCACTTTGGCCAAACCTGGCCCTATCTCCATGTACTGATATGTACAGAGCTGGCTGAGCTATATTCTTTTTCCTTTAATTGGCTCTAAGCAATGTAAATAGGGCTATCTGAAGTACCGATGTGTAATATTTGAAGCCAAACTACTATTGCTTTCTCAGTGTCTCCCTAAATGATTGAGCCCCATGGAATGCAGAGCCAGCGCCCTGGTAAAAGCCTCTAGATGAGAGGCTGTGACTTCCCAGTGCAAAAAAGGTTTGCACATCAGAACTAAAACACCAGCCTTCTAAATATTAAATGCTACCTCAGTTGTGCTATGTAGATTGGTCTCTTTGTATATCCTTCTTTCTGCATATTGCAGAGATGGTTTTTGGCCCCTTAGCTAGTGCAGCTCTCAGTACTCATGTAATTCCTGCCATTCTCACTGTCACTCATTTTCTAGCCACTCCTTTCTTCACAGATTAATAAAATCCAAGTTACCCTGAGTTAAAGCCCTTGTTCTGTGAACTATCATCTGGACTGGACTCAGGACCCTTTGGCTGTCCTTAACTGTGAATATCTATTAGTGTCTTTACTGTCACCATAGGTTGCACTAGAGGTGGTAGATTGAAACTAACTTGCCAGAATTCCAATAATGTTTCCATGGGATTACAAATACAAACTTCCCGGACTGCAGTGAGGACAGAAAAAGGGCCTCTTTAGTCTGGCAGTTCCTAAAAAGGTTAATTAAACACAGTTCCTGTTTGACTAGGCAATTGTACTCCTAGGTATATACCCAGGAGAAACGAAACTATAAATCACAGAAAAACTTATGCATAAATATTCACGGCATTTTTCATAATAGTCAAAAATTGAAACAACCTAAATGTCCATCAACTTTGAATGGATTTATAAGATGGAATATGCCTGTACAATAGAATGCTATTTGGCAATAAAAAAGAATGAAGTACTAAAACATGAGGCAGTGTAGATGAACCTTGAAACACTGTGCTAAGTAAAAGATACCAAACACTATATATTGAATTACTGCATTTATATGCAATGTCCAGAACAGGCAAATTATAGAAACAGACTAGTGATTGGGGTAGGGGGAGGTCTGGGGGCAGTAGCATTACTCAAGGGTAGGAGATTCTTTTGGGGGTGATAAAAATATTCTAAAATTGATATGATGGCTATATAACTGTAAATGTGCTGATATCACTGCATTGTACATGTTAAATGATGAATTGTAGGTATTGAGTTAATGCCTTAATGAAACTGTTACAGAAGAGATGTTATGCTAATATCATTGCTCCAAGGCCTCATTCAAGAGTAATCAGAATTATTGAGAGAAAAGTTGCGTAGGTGATTCTAATGTGCAATCAGAGTTGAGATCCGTTGCATTAGAAGATGACTATCAACAATGGTTAGGAGAAACAAGATGTCCATCTGATATGGTAGCTGGAATGTCATCATAGTTGACCTAAAAAATATATCCACAGAGAGGAACCTTTTGGGAACATAATCTGTGGCTGCAGTATTACTAGAATAGAAGAATGTGGGAAATCCTTTCTCTTGTATGTCTCTATTAGTTCAAAATTGAAAATCTTGGATTATACCTCATAGATGTAACATATACTGCCAAATGCTCTAGTTTCTAAATTACTCAAAGTGAGCACATAATTTGTGAATGAAGTATTTTGGTACTAAATGGTAATCCAAAACAACAATCTAAAACACTAATCTGTTTTTTCCAAGTTTTTTTCCTGGAAGTGTTCTAGATAACAGTGAGAATCTGTTGTTTTAAAATGCATTCATTGTTGTGTTACCAGAATAAGCAGAAATAAAGGTGGCTATATTATTTCTATTTCTTTTCAGAAACATTTACTGGTCAGGTGCTTAAAGTTTTCTATATTGTTGGGATAGGCAGCAGAGCTAGAACTTAAAGAGGCATTAGCATACTGTTCAACTTTTGAAAAAAAGCTATGAGGACTTGGATTTTGGTTTGACTGCCCTTGAATAAGTCATAGACTGCCCAGGACTTCCAGTTTGCCCAGCCAATGAATGAAGTATGGACTAATTTACTCCTAAAACTTCTAAAATTTGTGTTTCACTGTATCTGGCTTTTCAGAGGCTATAGGTATAGGATGGTGGTCGTTTAGGTTCTAGGGAGGCTTAGGCAGGAGAATTGTAAGTTTGAGACCAGCCTGAGCAACTTAGCATGACCCATTCTCAAACTTTAAAAAACAAAACAAAACAAAAAAACCAGAAAAACTGGGAGTCTAGCTCAGCATTTGCCTAGCATGTGTGAGGCCAACAGTTCAATATTCAGTATCCCCCCCCTCCAAAAAAAGTGTGTTCTAGAGCTAGATGACCTGTCTCTCCTACTTCCTGGCTCTCTAACTTTGCAAATTGTTTAACCTCTTTGTATCATAATTTCCTTGTATGCAAAATGAAACAATATGGCATGTACTTCATAGCATTCTTTCAGGACAGCCCAATCTTTGGTACTGTTATCATTTCACTGCACATGAGGCTCTTTCTAATTCAGGCATAATCAGAACTCAAATCTCTTTCTGCCAAATGCAGTGTGATGTCTGCTATACCAGGTAATAGATCTTTACACGGAAATATAAAACAGCCATGTAAGACTGTCTGGACAGTAGGAAGTTTTGAATAAAAATATTCTGTAATTTTTATGAAGTATATTAGATGTCCTACTTCTGCTTGTTCCTTTTTGTCTCCCTGCCCTGCCCCATGTAGGTCAGTTCTTCTTGGGTCTCGAGGACTTGACATATCCCACATCTCCCAGCGATTGGAGAGTCTGAGCGCAGCGACCACCTTTGAGCCTCTCGAGCCTGTGAAGGACACAGACATTCAGGTAAGGGCTGCCCAGTGCATATGGAACCCTGAGCATGCAGGCCAGGCTGAAGGTCCTGGCCCTTTGTTCACAACTGATTTAGGAATTCTCGTTTTCTTTGTTCTTTTGTTTCTTCCCTAGATAGTGAAGAAATGGGAGATTCAGCTTTGGAGGTGGAGTGAGGAATATGGGGTGATTTTGACAGTGCTCTATTTGGCTAAGTTTAAAAAAGCGATTCCAACCTGCCCTCTTTAGATAATCTTAATTATGAGAACAGATTTCTCTTCCTACCTTGGACCTAATCCAAGACACAGAGACATTAGGTGTAAATTTCTCTTGCTTTCTTTACTAGATTTTAAATAATTTTACTATTCATCTTTCACATTTCTTTTCTACATCTTGCTTGTATTTATTGGCAAAGAGCTGGGGAAAACTTTGAGCACTGTTTACTGAAACCTATTCATTGACTTCCAGGAAATATTTGGCTGCGTTAGTGGCACCAGGAAATGAAATAGTCTAATAGAGCACTCCAGTCTCATTTACCCAAATATGCCACCAACAGTTGATGGCTCTTTTAATCTAATCAGAAACTGATATAAAATTGTTAAGGAAAAACCTTGTTGTTCATTTAGTTTGGAGGAATTGAACACTGTTCACTGTAGAGTGAAGGGACTGCTGAGAAGTGTTTTTATCTTTGATTTACCCTTACCTTTTTACTTTCTTTCTTTTTTTTTTTTTTTTTTTTTTTTGAGAGGGTTCTTTGCGGTGTTGTCCAGGCTGACCTTGAACTACTGAGCTAAAGTGATCCTTCTGTATTGCCTTCTTGAATAGTCAGGACTACAAGGGTATACCATTCTGTCTGATTTGATTTACTTCTGAAATGACCAGGACTCATGTTCTGTGCCAGCAAGTCCTAATAGAAATGGACAGTAATTGTATTGTTCTTTGGTCTCAGTTTGGGTTGCTGCTCTACCCCACTACCCTTCCTAAAAACCATTTTAGTCCATCTGCTGAGTTTATTTGGAAACCTAATTTGAGTTGAATGATTATAAATGTTCATTGATTTATGAGCAATGATTATAAATGTTCAAGTACTTGTGATAGATGAGTTGAATAGAACACAGCTCAAATAATTTAAATATGTGTGTGTATGTATATACATATATAAATAAATACATATATATTTTTGTTTTTGAATTTGTTTTTATTTTGAGATAGGGCCTAATTATGTAGTTCAGGGCATCCTTTAAGTCTCTATGTAGGCCAGACTGACCTTGAATATATGGTGATCTTGCTTCAGTTTCCTAGGTGCTGAGATTACAGGTGTGTGCCACTATGCCTGCTAATGATGTTGGTATATATACATATATACAGTATATAAATATATATAAAAATATATGTATATATATAAAAATATATGTATATGTGTGTGTATATGTGTGTGTGTGTGTGTGTGTGTATATATATATATATATATATATATATATATATATATATTTGGGGTGGACAAACCTATAGTGTGAAAAGAAGTGGCACTAGCTGAAATATTGTTTGTATGTTTGTTTTTAATGTTGAAAATTCCAAAGAAGCTGTTTAAAAACTGCTTTCAAAATTTTCTTTGGAATTTTTGGGATACTTACTTGGAACACTCAGTAATATTTTGTAATGTACTTTGTGCATTAGTAACATTTAGTAATGTATTTTGTGCATTTATATTGATGTAGTATTCCATTTTTTTAACCTTGAGATATTGACAGATTTATAAATACATTGAGTGGTAATGATCATGTCTTCTAACCTGCTTAATTCAAGAACACCATCCTCAACACCCCCATTAGATGGTTTCCTAGCAATGCATGCTCATCATATCAAAGAGAATTTCTTAATTTAGAATGAGCATGACTGTGAGTTTTGGTCCTGTGTGGGAAATCTTTGAACTTTTGAGAGCAAAGATGTTTCCATTTCAGAATTTCACCTCTCACTTAGACTTTCCAGAATAGCTTCAACAATGTATAATTGTCAGGCTCAGGTAACTTTTGATTAGTTGGGAATTTATGATCCAGACCTGAAGTGGATTTGAAATAAGCCCTCTGTACTTCGTCTTGTCAGCAAAGACTTTAAGTGGAGAGAACATAGCCTATGGTCTACAAGGCTGTGGCTTTAACGTGATCTGTGGAGACTCAGATATCAGTAGGGATTGGAGGCTTTAAATTGTTGATCTATGCTTAAACTTCATATACCATCTGGTAGTACTATGTCCTTGTCTGACTTGTGTACGTAGTCAAGTGTAAATACCTAGCCATTTCATACCTTTAGCATTAAGTGGTCTCCTTTTAATTCTTCTCATAATGCATTGGGTATCCAACAGTAAAATTGGAGATTATCAGTTCTTTATTTTTAGAAAAGTCTGATGTATACTATCTGATTGTCATTTTTCCCATTTATTTTAATAGCTTTATTGAGATAGAATTTGCCTATTAGAAATGTGATAGATGTCTCTATATGAACTTGTTTTTCAGCCAGTGTATTGTTTTGAAATGGCTAATCCCATTTGCTAAATATCAACCAGAGTAAAATTATTGTCTGTTTATAAGATCCTTAAAGTAGTGTTCATAAAAGAACTGCTCATGTCTTTGGCAGATACTGCCTGGGACTTTATATTATTTGTCATTTGCATTACTTATAGGCTTGAAAAGGAATTTTCTTATGTGTAGATTGACCTTTGCTGTTTGGTAAATATTGACTATATTTCCTCACTTTCTAATGAAGCTTGAAATTAATGTGTTTTTGTTGTTACTGTTTTGTCATTATCAGTGATTTTTTGTTTTTGAATTTGTTTTTATTTTGAGATAGGGCCTAATTATGTAGTTCAGGGCATCTTTTAAGTCCCTATGTAGGCCACACTGACCTTGAATATATGGTGATCTTGCTTCAGTTTCCTAGGTGCTGAGATTACAGGTGTGTGCCACTATGCCTGCTAATGATGTTGGTATACACGGGGAAGGTCTTTTTTAAAAAGTTGCTGTGGCCAACAACAATACATTTTTTAAAAGTCTGTATAAATATGCCTGTGTGTGGTACTACTATAATTTTTAATGTGTTTATTGAGTTTAGTTTTTAGAAATGATCAGGAAGACCTACAAATTTGTGTAATACAAGTGAGGAACCATGATGTAATAGAGGCCCTAAGAGGGCTTGTGCAAGCCCTCTTAGAGTGCTTTACTTGCTCACTTTTGTCTGTGGAGAAAAAATACTGCGGACAGGTTGCATGTCTTTCTTAAGCTGTGAACAGACCTAATGTACCATAGATGAAATGTATTATGTAACACTAAAGTGTACATTTGCATAGTTCAGTTATGTTCTGGGCTTTTTCACTAGATTGCGTGTATATTTTGAGAAGGCTGAGCAGAAATAGCCTGAATCAGCCATAAAAATTGGAGCTGCAGTTTCCCAGCATTAAGCTATAATATTTCCAAATGGCATTAGGCCAAAGCAATAATATTATTGCTAAATTTACTATATTATATCCCTATCTGTGCAGCAACAAATTACCACAAACTTGGTGGCATAAAACAACTAAAATGTATTCTATCACAGTTTCAAAATATTGGCAACATTATGTTTCCTCCACCAGATCTAAGGGAGAGTCCTCCATCTTTCAGCTGTTGGTGGCTTTAGGCATTGTTTGGCTTGTGATTAGCATAATTTGAGTCTCATTCTTTGTCTTCACAGGTTCTTCCTTATGTCAGATCTTCTTTCTTTTCTGTTATGCTGTCAGTCATTGGAGTTAGGACCCATCCTAAGTCCAAGGTGATCTCATCTTGAGATCTTTAATTCAGTTACATTTGCAAAGACTCTGTTTCCAAGTAATATATATGTAAGTATAGCAATTTGGATTTGGTCATATTTTTTGGTCTTTCAACATACTTCCCTTACAAGTATAGGCAACTTCAAAAAACTGACCGTAAATGATGTAACTTCTTCAAGTCTAACTCCATTTCACTGTCATATGAAGTACAGAGTATCAGGATAAGACATACATTGCTAATTGTTTCAGTGACTGCATACCCTAGCCAAACATCTGATCTTAGCAGTATTCTCTGTTGGGTATTTAGAAAATAGGGCTGACTACTCATATCTCATTCCATAGTTTAGTACTAGTTACTCTCCAGACAGGTTAAAAAACACTGTATAATGTTTGAGATAGTTTTATTTAGGAGATGAGATCTTGCTATGGTGTCCAGACTGGAATTGGACTTCTGGGCTCAACTGATTCTGCTGCCTCGTATTGCCAAGTAACTGAGAGTACAGGCAATACACTACTATGTCCTATTCCTATTAGGGAGATCTCTCTAGAGATATTTTCAACAGAAGTAGCCTGCTTTTTATAAAGTATTAATTATATCATTTTGGGGGTAAGTATAGGTAAGATTAAATAGTGATATTTTACCAAGGTAGGAAGAGCTGCCTTGTGTGTATATATTCTCTGCTTCCACTAAGCTTTTTTTTTTTTCTGTTACATTTTTGCCCTTTGCTTATCACCTTCCTGTAGTTTGGAGCTGCCCCATAGAATGTCCACATCCTAGTTTCAGTCCAAGACTCTGGCTTAGATGGTGCTACTTTACGTAGTCTTCTCAAATCTTCCTTCCCCATGGCCTCAAAATGTATCTTTCCTGCTTAGGAAAAGGGAACTTTGAGAATGTTCCCTTAGAAAGTTGAAAGAATTCTAGATTATGTTGTTGGACTTAACATAGTGGTAGCCAGTTTTAATCTTAGATAAGTGAAAAGGCAGCCCTTTCTACCAAAAACAAAACAAACAAAACAACAAAAAATTTAAAAAACTCTAGCTATCTGAATGGAAATCTGTCTTATATGAGTAAAGAGAAAAAGAAATCTTACACAGGGATAAAATAACCATAAGAAAAGTGGTCAAGAAAACTGAACTATCACATGTAAGATTAATGATACAATAATAATTAACTTATTAAAAACTTGTTTTGGTTACTGTACTATATCTGTAATAAAATATTCATTATTTCTTTTATTTTTCTGTTTTTGGAAATGCAGTGTGTTCAAATCATGTTTAGTTTATATTTTAAACAGCAAGTAGAAACTAAATGTCATGGATAGTGTAAAAATGAATCAGTTGTGTTGTAACTTCTTTTTTTTTTTTTTGTAACTTCTTATAATTTGAATTCTTATCACTTAACTCTCACTCTGTAGTTTAGGCTGCCTTTGAATTTGCAGTAATACTCCTGCCTCAGCCTCCCAAGTGGTGGGATTATAGACATATGTGACTGCTCAACTTTTCTGTTTTAAGAATTGAGGTATGTGTCATTGCCTACTTTCAGCCATGTATAACAAACAGTAAAGAGGAAAACTAATTGTGTGTTTGTAGTACTGGCAAGTTGTTTTTTGTTTTTGTGGTTTTTGTTTATTTTTTGTTTTGAGATGGCATCTTGCTATGTAGTACAGGCTGGTTTTGAAGTCACTGTACTCTAGGCTAGCCTTGAGCTCAGTGATGATTCTTCTGTCTCAGCCTCCCAAGTGCTGGGATTATAGGCATGCACCACCACATCTGGCCCAGCAAATTGTTAACAGTATTACTGCAAGGATATTAATATTAAGGAAAAAGTACAATAAACTTCCCTAGTTTAAATCAGTTGAGGAAAAGTGCAGTCTGAATGGGTAAACAATATCTGAATTTTAAGACTACTTTTTAAAAGAAAATGCATTTGTTGTTTTATCTTTTTCCAGAAACCGAAACTGCTAAATTAGTATGCCAAGCAGAGCTCTTACCAGAGCTATTGTAGTACATCTTAGGAAGAGATGTGGTTCATTCATAAGATTTGCATCTATTTGCATACTGAGAATTTGTACAATTTGGAGAAATGGTTTAAGAAATATTGTGTTGTTCCTGCACCTAATATATTTGAGCAGGATTCTCTGAACAAAGTGTCAATCTAGCCTAAATTGGATAATTATAAATTTTGTTTTGATGGACTGTGGAAGGAATAAGATTTTGCTAAAGTTTTTCAGATAATATAAAAATATAAACAAGTATTCTATATAATCTGTTGTATTTTTAGTTAAACATTTGTGTTTATCTCCTTTGCCATATTCCTTGTGGCCCTAGGAAGAATCAACAGGAAGTTCATAGTAACCTTTTTTTGGCTGTGTATTGGTAGAGGACTTTATTGGATATTTGAATCATGCCCCCTCCCAACTTATAGCAACTGCTTCTCCTGGACTTAACATGATCTATAGTTAATGGGCTGTGGCTCACTAGCAAATAAATCTGATTATCACTGGACCCACAGTCTTTTCCTAGAACATCTGGTTCTTTTAGGCTAAGATTCAGGTATAGTGGCTGAAGTGCATGTAGAAAAGATACATATCTCACTCACTCTGCCCACATCTTAGAGACAGAAACTGTGCCATACTTTTTTTTATTCTCATTTTGATTGCAATGGTGTCTACACTATCCCTGCTTAATATTTTTAAATATTTCATGTTCTTTATCATTAAACTTTAACCCAGTATAAATCTCAGAATTGGTAAAAAAGAAAAAACAGTAACCTATAATAAATAAAATAATGTCTTCATACAGACAGACTAATGTGCCATCTTGTTTTATAGCCTCATGCTGATTACTGTTGAATAGAAATCATTTAGTTTTTCTGCTTGTCTATGATAAGAGAAAAGGTAGGCATTGTGATCTGGTGGCACATTGAAATTTCGTGAATGGAATTAAAAGTGGTAACTTTGAAATAAAAATGGGTTTGCAGACAATGTGACAAACTGCTTTTACATGAGCCAGGGATATAAGATTTCAGTCCTTTTATTTATCCATTCACACTTGAATGCAAGGCTTTCAGCACAAGCAAGTAAATGGATGCTGAATACATTCTGTCTGAACAAGCAGGAAACGACAGGCTCTTTTGTCTTCTCAGAGGTTTCTTATATCCTATAGTGAACAAGCAAATATCAATTACCAACTTAAGAAAGAAATTGGAATGATTCTGTAAGAGTATTTTGGAACAAGCCCACAGCTAAAATATTTATCTAACATTTTAATAGACCTCTTCAGGTACTGGCCAGGCTCTCCTGCCTTTGAACTGGAGTTGAGTCATCCCCTCCCTCCTTCACTAGGTTTCTCTTAATCTGCCAATATCTATTGATGCCCCAGCACTCTAGAGATGAGGAAAATATATTGTCATCTTTAGTCTGGCATCTTTAAGTTGCTTAGTTTCAGAAACCAGAAATGGGCATGTCTTTTTATCTGCTGAACTATTTGATACTGGAGTGGATGTGATTTAAATGTTGGTTAAAGCCTTGTCAGATATTGAATGCATTACTGTAGTCCAGTCTGTTATTCTCAGATGGCAGCCCTTGACCTGGTATGCCACTTTGATCTGCTTGCCACAGCGCTTTGTGATCCCTTATTTCCGTTTTGCAATGTTTGATCCAGAGCTTTTCAGGCCTGCAGCCTAATGTGGCTCCTTTGATTAATGGTAGTTGCAAAGTGTAGCTCCTTAGTTACTGAACTTTGAGTCCTGGATCGTCTTTCTACTACAAATGCATATTCCGTGAAGAAACTTAGAGAGGGCCTGTGATAGGGGAGGCTTGGTTTCAGTCATTTTTGTTTGTTGAGGACCAGGAAGAGAAGCTGGGAGGTAGGAGGGCAGCATCCTCTAGTGACAAGACCTAAACTGAGAACCACTGCAAGCTTGACACCGAAGTGCACTCCTGTAATCCCCACTATTCTGGAGGCTGCGGCAGGCGAATCTCAAATTCAAGGCCATTTTAAGCAATTAGCAAGACCATATCTCAAAACGAAATAAAAAAGGGCTAGGGCAGCTTGGTGGTAGAGTGGTTGTCCCAGATTTGATTCCCAGTATTGGAAGTGGGGTTGGGGCACAGACTGCTTTCTTTTAAAGGAGTTTTTCTGTCTCATAAATGCTCAGCCTGTATCTCCACCTCAGGTATGGGGAGATTGAATGAGTTCCCTCAATCCAGGTTGTTGGCAGCTGTGTTGGGGCTGAAGCCCTTGGTTCTGACAGCTGCTGGTCTGCAGCACTCACAAGAGCAGCAGTGATGCACGTGCCACTTCAGTTATCATGGAGGAAGGAAGACTAGACCCTGCTTCTCACTGTGGAGTGGCTGAGATGCAGTCAGCAGAATCCTGCCTATGATTTGCATAACTCTGCAGCACTGGAAGCACTGCAGCAAAGTGCTGAGCAGGGCTGGGCGTGACACAGCGGCCAAGAAATGCCTCAGAAAGAACCCTTGTCTTATAAAACATATTTACAACTAGGACTGCTTGCTATTTATAAAGCAAAACGGCGAATTGGCTCAGCAGAATGTAAGTGGGATTGTGGATTGGATGGCTGGTTTTTATTATTATGGCCAATTTGGTTTATTTCTTTGAGTGGCATAAAGCAAAAGATTACAAACAAGATTTTCCTCCACTCCCCACCCCCTCCCCTTTTTTAAAAGAATAAAACAAAACAATGAGAATGATCTTGGATTTCAAAAACAAGACAGTAGGAAATCAATAATAGTTACTATATTGCACATTGTTAGCCTCTAAGTAGTTACTCAGACCACCAGGCCTAAAGGCCTGCAAAGTTTTTTTTTTAACAGCAGATGGGTAATGTGTGACATTGTAACAAGGTTTGAGGGAGACACATTTCATGCATGCAGTATGAACACACCATCATAACATGAAAGATCCTAAGTTATTTCTTTACTTCAGTTGCTATCATTTCAGAAATTTCAGGTCTGTGGCTTCTAATTTCTTTTATGCCTATGTCTCCTGGACTTGTTCTGGGTGACATATAGGCATGCAAAATTAATCAGACAATACAAGCACCAAGTTGTCTCTTTACCTCAGTTGCTATCATTTTAGAAATTTCAGGTGTGTGACATCTAATTTCTTTTGTGTCTGTGTCTCCTGGACTTGTTCTGATGAGCCAGAGGCCAGAGATTGCACCCTGCTCCTTTGTCTTTGTCTTCAGCATTTTCCTTCGATTCTTCCAAATCGTCCAGTTGCCGAGTCCTAGGCGCTTCTTGCACTGGCTGCCCATCCCATGGTGCAGGAGATTGGGCTAGGCACCTGGGTTCCTCTGATTCGAGGTTCTCTTGAGTGGCAGAGAGGTGTGGGGCCGGAGCCCACCAATGCTTCCCCAGTGGCAGTGGTGAGAGGGTGGGGTGGGGGGGCGGGACTCAAAGCATGGCTTCTATGGGCCTTCCGAGGCTGACTCAGCAGAGAGGATGCTCAGGCCTCCACCCCTTTAAAAAATTATTTTAAAATGCTGTTGCTGCCAGGTGTGGTGGTGCACCGCCTATAATCCCAGCACTCAGGAGGTTGAGGCAGGAGGATCCCTGCAAGCCTGGGCTACAAAGTGAGTTCAAGACCAACCTGAAATACACAGCAGAACTGTCTCAAAAAGAGAAAAAAAAAAAAAAAAAAGCTGTTGCTATCTTAGGGGCAAGTAGAAATATCCATAGAAGATTATGATTACTTAATTTCAAAATACAAATTCCGTATGATAAATATGATCATTATACCTAAAATGTACCAGTTTAATAAAAAGATACATTGGCGCAATAGTCTTTGAGAGTATCCTCTGTTTCTCACAAAGAACATCAGTCTGTCTCAGGATTAGTCTCTAAATGAGCCAGGACCTTGGTAGATCCTTGGAGGTTTATTGGCATCTACAGTAACACTTGGTCCTAGTATGAGATCCTAAGCTGCCTCACATATCTTTGTGTTGAAAAAGAGGTGGTTGATATTAGTCATTCCCGAGGTACTTTTTCTGCATCAGTACTTCTCAAACCAGTCCCACCTCAACTTTTTTTAGACTGAGACATTCTTTTATAAAAATACAATAAAGATGAATTACTAGAAAAACTGAAATAAAAGACTTGGAAATACGAGCCTTAACTTTTTTATTAGACTTAATAGAGAGAAAATTACTTTTGTCAGGTTGTTATAATCTCTAACTGCTTATTTTCAGTTTTTGTACTTATCTGTGGCAGACTGGGAATAAACTGTTTTTGCAGAATGAAACTCATTGAACTATACTTTGAGTAGTATGAATTTAAGTAGTCCTGCCTGCCTGCCTCCTTCCTGCCTTCTTTTCATTCCCTCGCTTTCCGATGCATGGAAACATGGTTTAAAGAGAACTTTAAAATTCTGTCTTTTGTTTTACCTCAGGTGTTACCAGGGAGGCAAGGCTGAGATTTATTGAACATTAATTATTCTAGATACTGTACTGTGCCCTTTCTAGGCTTCCTAATTTAATCTTTCCAGCAACTATCACAGGCTGATACTGCTAACTGCATTTCACCAATGAGGAACATTAGGCCTGTAGAAGCAAGCAAGGTATCCCAAATTTGAATGCTGATCTGTTAGTTTGAATTCAATATTGTATTCTTAGCCTCTTGGGTTTTGAATTTCATTTAGACTAAGACCATTTTAGTAAAGGAGTGAATTTTCAAGATGTATTTGAAGGAGGAAGGCTCATGGAAATATGAAATAGAAGTATAGTTGATAGCACATTTAGAGCAAAATGGAGTAGAGAGCTGCAGTACCAGAGAAAATGAAACATTTTTTGAATGACTATGGTAGGCATTGCTCTTATTTACATGAGCTTAATAGTAAAATTACGTTGATTGAGGGGAAGCATACTTTCTAAACCCAGTTACAAACTCCTGCTGGGTTGGGGGGGGGGCTGAGTTCTGCAGGCCAAACTGGCTTCATTTGTTTATCTCCAGGTGCTTGCTTTTTTGCCTTTTTGCCACAGTTTTTTGCTTGCTGAGCTGTCAGTTTAATTTACTGTCGAAAGCTCAGCCTATTATTTCTCAGGTTTGCTGCCCTACAGGTATACTGTAAAGGATTTCTGTGATATCCTGGAGCAGCTTTTAGTTTCAAAATGCCAAGGCTTTGTGCTTGTGAAAATAGGTTGTGTTTGACTTCTTGCTTGATCTTCTTTGTTTTGTTTCTGAAGCTGAGCTTGGGTTAGAAGGATGATGCTAGAAGCAATTTAAAGGGCACATCAAAATTTTAGTGTAATACTGAACTATTGATTGTTGACTTATTTGTGGATTTAATGCAGACCCATTTCCTTACTTAGTGTCTAACTGGCCATTAAGCTCTGGCAGTGTGCCAGAATGTTGAAATCTTGATCGCATAATATGATTTGGCTGTCTAAGGGTATTATGTGCATTTGATTTTTAAAGATACAGACAAAGATCTCAACTTTATGTATACTCTAGAATGCAGAAAATAATTTATCTATACCAAAATTACTCACTGTTGGGAGATAGCAGAAAAGTGAGTGGTTGAAATTCAGACTGTTTAACACTTGACTTCATACAAATTGTTATTCTCTGGACTAATTGGTCCTTATATGTAGACTAACAGAGCAAATCAAGAAGAGGCAACTAAGCAGGGGACTGAAAGGAGGTGGCACTGAGTCTGCAACGTCACAGTTAAGCAATCCGTAGAAGTGACCATCAGCATTCACCTGGTACCATTCTCCAGGCTCAGAGTTGATGTTAGAATGTGACTCAAGGGCTGGTGCGGTGTTCTGCTTATGGAGGGAGCTGGACAGAGACTCTCAGTGCCTGGAGAAAGAGTGGTCATTGATTACAAAGAAGTTCTACCCTTTTCTTTCATAACCTGGGCACCTTTTGACAGGATGAGAGGATGTTCCCTCTCTTCTTTGAGTTACAACTGAGGGAGAGATGAGTTGGATCATTAAATATGAGATTTTTGAGAGAGCAAAAGAGGACTGATTCGAAACTTATTTTTCACCTGTAATTACAAAGTAAGACATGTTTAATTTAAAAAACTGAGAAATTGGCTTCAATGTGCATTTGTTTTCTTTTTCTTTTTTTTAATTATAAAACAAGGTCTCACTATGCAGTTCCAGTTGGCTTTGAACTCATCATGTAGCCCAGGCTGACCTCAAGCTCAGAGCTCAGTGGTCCCCGACTCAGTATACTGAGCGTCAGGATTATAGGTGTATACTTGCCATGCCTGGCAGTGTGCTTTTTCTTGACTGCTGCACTGGCTATGGAGTTGTTAGAAGAGCCACTATTTTGAATGTGTTGAGCTGTTTGGACCAGATACTTGACACTGTAGATCTTCTGTTTGAAAGTACAAGGGAAATTGGTATATTTTAACAGAAAAGTGAAGCATTATCACATGAAGTGTGTTTTAGAGGTGGAATATAAATTGGGCCTCATAGCTCAGAACTGTTCAATTCTTATAAAATGTTACCCAGTTTTTTCCTTTGTTTTGTGATAGAAGAACTTCCTGTTGTGTGAAAAAAAAATCTGAGACATGTAAATTTTCCAACCATTACATCATTTCATTATTCCCCTCAGACCATTTGGAAGGCTGCTTATTTTTGGAGGCTGGAAGTCCTTTGAGAAGTTCTGTGACTTTGTCCTAATTTGGAAGATGTGGAGGGAAGTAACAGGTCAGGAATTTCGTGTGAACTTTGAAGGATACATCATAATTATCTTACCGTTGGTTGAATGCCTTTCAGTGGACTTTCTTTGTCACCCATTCATTCCTTGCTACAGTGTTTGAGATGAGTTCAGCAGATGCTATCATCATGTTTATTTAGAAAGGAAAGAAACTGAGACCAAGACAGGTAGAATGTGAAACCACAATAAACCTTTATACCTTGCCCTATATTTTTATCTTGCCTTGCTGAGTGGGGCATTAGGTGGTGAGCTTGGGTAACTACAGTAATTTTTTTTTTTAAAGACACTAAGCCAGTTCTTTTATCACTGATCAGATTTCTTAACATTTGTCTCTATATTTCATTTTGGATCCTTTCTTACCAAATTTTTTGAAATGTTATTTCCATTTTATTTCTTCCTAGGTAAAAGACTTACTGATTAACTAAATTGATTGTAAAGATGACAGTGCTGCTTAAAGAGTAATCTGGACTTTATTGACTTCTATAGACTTTTGAGTGGTGACAAACTTCACTTATTCTATCAAAGTTATGCTTTGAAACAAAAAGTGATACTGAAGTTTGTTGCTGTTACTGCTGCTGATGCACCTGTTGCTGCTGTAGTTTCTCGCTGTTCTTCTTCAAGTAAAGGGGCTCAGGGTGTCTTGAAATTTGTACCGTAACAGTTGAGCTTGTCAGGGGCATTTATGCTGAGTAGGTCATTGGTGCCAAGCAAATGTATAGTGGCAAACCAGAACAAATGCCCTGTTTGGAACTTTGGGTGTACCAGACTCAGGATTTAGAGCAGATTAGGAGAGAAATATTTTTTGTGTTTGGTTTTGCCTCCCTCTATTTCCTTCCTCCTTTCCTTCTTCCCTCATTTTTTATCCCTCCTTCGTTTCCCCTTTCATTCTTTTTGTTTGGTTTTGGTTTGTCTTTTTTCCTTTTTTTTTTGTTTTGTTCTTAGTTTCCTTCTGTCTTTTGCATCTTTCCTTCTCTGCCACACTTCACCCTCACCTTGGCCTTTTAGACTGGCTTTCCCCAGGAACTGCCATTGCTAATGGGAGTGTACCGAACCTTCAAAAGTACTGGGGCAGAAGAAAGATAAAAAATATTGTTGGGTAGGATTTATTCTTTTTTACTGATCAAGTACTAGCTATGAAATACTGGCTGTTAGAATGACTCCTGTAGTGTGGCAGTGTATACCCAAGAAGACTGTCCTGCCCTGTGAAATGAGCACATCCAGGTGTGAGGTTAAGCTGGGCCCAGAGCTGGCCTGGCCTCACCCTCTGCCATAGATAGGTCTCTTCTTTGTTTCCCCACCAATGAGTGTACACTCATTACTAGTTTTTCCAACTAGCTAATTTACTCACGTTTTGAGCTCTCTGTCTGCTTATATGTCTATTTATTTAATTTGTACATCTTGATCTTTTAATGAATACTCTGAAATGCGTTTCTTTATTTTTGGCCCTTGCCTGAGCCCTCCGATGATTTTCTAGGTTCGATTTTTAGTGTCTAATTTGAGTTGGTATTGAAGATTTGTAAGAATATTCTGAGATATAGTAAACTGAGGTTTTATTTGATTTTTTGTTGTTGTTGTTGTTACTAAATCCTAAGTAAAAAGAGAATGAGGAGGAAAATATTCCAAAGAAAATTGGACACTGGTTGTATCTCTCGTGTTTTGGGAATGAAGTTACAGGTTACCTCTGAACCATGCATGCAGCATTTGTTAATTGTTCATCCTACCATCCCTTTTGTTTGGAGGTTTCTTAGAACCACCGAAGTATTGAAGAGCCCTTCAGGCATCCAGGCTTTTCACTGGGGGTTAGAAAGGGACTAGAACCACATGTTTCATCTGTATTTTTTTATATTAACTTTCTTCCTTAAGATAGTTTTTATTGCTTCTGTATTCCTCTTATGCCCATACATCTTTGGCAACTAGAACCAAGCTTTTGGTCAGTATTTTGAAATTCTGGGCCCAGACTAGCTGCATCAGTCACCTGGGAACTTGTTAGAAATACACATTCTCAGGCAACAGTCCAGACTGACATTATCCCTGGGGTTTGGAGCCCAGAATCTCCAACCAGTGCTCTAGTTGGTTTGTTTGAGACCTGCTGGGTTACATCAGCAGAGAAGTCTCATATAGGTAAGCCTTGCTTTTCTAGATCCCTTTGCTGACTTTTTGAACTCAGTTCACCTCTGACTAACCTTGAATTTTTCTCTAAAATAAACTAGCACCAGTCTGCAAAGCAGTTTATATTTGAAGTTTTTGCATCTATAAAGAATTTGTAGCGACAGCTACCTTTGTTCTTAATCTGTTTTGTTAAGGACAAAGTCAATAAAATATGTTTAAAAACTTATAGAGTTTATCAATTACAATGTTTTTTGCTGTGGAGGTAGTGAATCTAATATTGGGGCTCTAGCTCAAATAAACTGCCTAAAAAGCAGACTCAGAGGAGAATGAAAAAGAAAGGGAGACAGAGGAAAGGGATGTGGGGGATTAATAATCCAATCTTGATTAATCATCATTATCCTCTCTGATTGCTGTGAGCGGATGTGCTATTGCTTCTGCAAATGTTAATAATTCATGGATGGACTATGCCAAAAGGAGGCCTTAAATCTGGTCTCTCAGCAGATTAAATACACCGTCTGCCATCAGTAGGAGCCAGGAGAAATGAAAGATGGACTTGTTTTTATTTATTACCCTCTTCCTTTCTTTCTAGCTTCGTTCATTCTCATTTTGGTTACCTTTGTATTTGCTACTCTCTGTCCAGTTCCCCTTTTTGCCCCCAATTAAATAAATGCTGAGGATCCTGGGTTTACTGTTAATAACATTAGATTTTACTTTTCCTTAGCCGTTAGTAACAACAGATGCCATGAGAGAAAGCAGAGAGTCAGAATAAAGTATTTCCTTGGAAATGTCTAAATCAGTCTGCATATTTGAAAAATGTATTAAAATGTGCAGCCTGTGTTTTAGAAAGTGTTTGAAATGGCTTCTTTTTGCTTTGAAGAACAATCCTGCTGTATGGGCGGCTGAAGATGTAAGTGGTATTCTTATTTTAGAAGTCTGGGGGTATTTTCCCATTTTATAGCTAGAGATACTGAGGTGAAATGCAAAGTGAAGAGTTGCCTGGAACCCATGTGTTCTGACTCCAACTTTAGTCTACTTTCTACAAGACTTAATTATCTCTTGATATTAGAAATTGTATGTAGGTACCAATGTGAAAAACATCAGATTGCGTTCTAATAATATATAGATAGCTTCATAGAAATAGTACTGATTAAATTTTAAATGATAGTTTTCACAGAAGTACTATATAGTCTGAAGAGGCCGACAGTCTGTAGTTATATAGACATTTTCTAGAATTTTTGCCTGAGAACCTTCTTGGCTAATCACTTTTGTTGAACACTCCAAACAGCTTCTTGGCTAATCACTTCTGTTGAACACTTTTCCTGTATATAATGCCTTAAGTACACTAAGTGGATATAGTATGGCACGTGTGCCGCAGTAGGCTGTTTGTATCAGCGAAAACTCTAAATAGTTTACCATCACTGGTATGGTCTCTACCTATAAGACACTCTCAGCGTGTTAGTTTACTGATGGGATTTGGCTGCTTGAAATACCCCAGTGTTGACTTAGGATGTGAGTTGGCAAAACAGCAAAACTGTAAGTATTTTAGTCTCCTCAGTAGTTTGCTGGAGGGTTTACTGTTAAGAAGCACATTAATAAAATGGTACCTTTGTTTTTAAAATCATTTCTGCCATGTCCCTGCAGGAAGGCTGGTAGAGAGAACAGTGTAGAACAGATTTTTTAATCAGTGTGTTAAAAAAAAAAAGTTTCAGAATTGCAGATTCCTATGTTCCTATTTTAGAGATGACAAGGGCACAACACAAGGAGGAAAACCTGACACATTATTGGGTGGTGTGCGCTTATGGTACCCAAAGAAGGCTGTGCCTCCCTTGCTGTGGTGGTTGGTCCTGCCCAGACTGTTGGGTAAGGCAAGGCAAGGAATCCCCTCTTTGTCCCATCCCTTCATGTGGGACCAGCATCCCATAGCTTATCACTGTGTTCTGTTCCAGATTCATTTTATTGTTCTCATACAATTTTTACTCTGGCTGTTTTATTTTACTGTTTTTTTTTCCCTTGCATCCTTGAATATAATTTTATTAAATCTTGGTACCAAATTTATTACTCTGAGGAATGTAATATTTAATTTTATAGTAGAGATTAATAAGAAAATAAGATGTCTACAAGTTTCCTTCTTTACAATTTCAGAAATCTATATTTTGTATATGTTACTACATATAAAATTCTATCCCCCAAAATAAAATAGTTCTTTTTCTCTTGTTTAAATTGTTGCAGCCCAGATAATTTTGCTAATCTTGTTCTTTTTATTGAGGAGTTTTTTTAAAAAAACCAATATCTAGCCTTATCAGTGTTTTTCAACTAGTAGCAGAAATAATAATTATAGTAAAAATTTACATGAAAACTAAGTTTTCTTCAAAGAAATTTCCCCAAAATTTTCTTCTCAAATTTTCCTCTCAAATTATAGTAATAATTCAGAAATCAGGCACAGGGGCTTGTGTCTGTAATCCCAGCATTTGGGAGGCTGAGGCAAGGAGGATCACTGTGAGTATAAGGCCAACCTAAACTGCATAGTGAAACCCTATCTCAAAAAGATAACAGCAACAAAAAAAGTAATAATATGATGGACTCTGATGCTTTTTGTTCCCTTTTTGACATGCTGGGGCTCAAGCCCAGGGCCTTGTGCATGGTAGGTGGGTACTTTTTGTATTTACTTTGGTCCTAGGTTGATGGACCCTACTTTTTAAAAATAATTAATTAATCTTGGGGGGGGTCTTTTTGAGACAGGGTCTCACTATGCAGTTCAGGCTGGCCTTGAGCTCACTTTGTGGCCCAGGCTGGTCTCGAACTTTTAAAGATCCTCCTGCCTCGGCCTCCCAAGTGCTGGGATTACAGGTATGAGCCACCACATTTGGCTGGACCCTATTTTAATAAGTAGATCCAAAATCTGAATATTTGAATTTATAAAGGAAATCTTGGGACAATGTCTAGCTTCAGTATTACTTTACATAACAGTTTCTCTACTGAATTTAAAATAGATTTTGTTTGAAAGAATTCTATTTACAATCAACCTGGCAAGAAATACATCTGTTGTGTAAAGTACATTGGTAACAAGAACAGAAATCTAGAAGCCAAGTTATTTTGCATCCTTCATTGCATCCCATGTAATAACTTAATATCCCATGAAGTCTGGGCCCCCAAGCACTTTTGCTTGGTGCAGCGTCACATAATGCTGTGCAGAGAGCTAGCTCTAAGGAAGTCAGAACCTGGGTTGGGTCACTTCATGACCTTGGCTGCCAGCATCTGAGCTTCTGAGAGTCTGATTTTCTGAATCTTTGCCACAAGGGAAATGAATTTCCTCTGAAATTTTATGGCTATGAATTTGATGAGTCTTCATAAACTTTATTATTTCATTTATTCTGTTTTATTGCAGTGGAACTAAACATTCTCTGTTGGTTCTTGCCAAAAGTCTCATTTGTTTCCTCTCTCTGGACATTGCAGTCTGCATGATACTGAGAAGAGGGGGTGGGGTGGAGGGATGGTACACTGACTGGAAAAAGTTCATTCTGTTTTGAAACCTGAGAGTCTGCTTAAAACTGCACCAAATTGCCTTGGATTAATATTTGTGAAGCATGTGTCCTCATCCCTTTTTAGGATCATTAGTAACTTCTTTTACTGGGGAACTACTACTGGGAAACTTTTTAAAGTGAGAAATCTTACTTCTGAATTATTTTCACCCAAGTACATTAAGTTGCCAGCAAAATGGTAAGCACCATTGTCACCCATTTTGGTTACTAGTCATAGCAAAGCGGAAAGAATCCCACTCTGGAACTGCAGGAATTCATCTGCTTCTCCAAGCTGGCAGGGCTTTCTATTCACTGTTGTCTCTTGACCTTGGAGTATGAGCAAGAGAGAATAAACCTTCATTGTTTTAGTGCAAAATAAAGACATAAATTGTCTTTATTGATTGACTACTTATATATAGTGTTCCTCTTCACTTAAAACAACATTCAGGGTGGGGTGAAATGTCTACTATATAAAGTAGCAGATTCCTTTTTCATTGTCAACTGATTTGTAAGGACAGATGGGCTGTGAATGCCACAACACTGACTTTGGGCCATGGCCAGGATCTTTTCATTTCCCCTGGTTATCGGTGCGTGTGAGAAGGTAGCTGACTTTGGGAATCAAATACTGTCTGTGATGATGCTTAGTCACAAAGAAGAGTTTGGTGGCTTCCATGTTGGTTAAGAACCACTGCAGCATCCATCTTATCACCCACATCTGGAACTGTCTCAGGAAGCTGAAGAGATTGAAAGGAACGAGCAAAAGTAACATTTAGCCCCCCTTTAAGTAATTGTCTGTATCTACCTAGGTGGGGTACAATGAGCTGAAAATCAGTGAAGTGGTTTTGTTGTGTGCCCATTAAGAATAGATAGCACTGTGGTAGGAACTGAAAAGAATTAGAATAAATATAAAGTCTAGATACTGACCTCTGGAAGCTCCTTGTCTTCTATGTAGAGAACAAGGCTATACTCCTGCAAGTGACAGGCAAAATGGAATAGGAGTGATGGGAGATACTAAATGCTGTGGCAGTTCAGAGGAGGTAAAGGATCACTCAATTCTGGAGAAGTTGGAGAGACTTCCTGGAACAACTGGGACTTGAATAGACCTTGAAAGATGAATGATTTTGGTTGCTGAAGGTTATGAGAGTAACAACCGATCAAAGCCAGTGAACTGAGATCAGAAGTTATGTCCTAAGAAGTCTTGTCATTCAGGGAG
This sequence comes from Dolichotis patagonum, assembly GCA_004027295.1. NCBI lineage: Eukaryota > Metazoa > Chordata > Mammalia > Rodentia > Caviidae > Dolichotis > Dolichotis patagonum. The sequence continues at coordinate 22,616 of PVJX010001920.1, read as the reverse complement.
GGAGGGCCAGATGTAGACAGGGTGACTATGAATCTGTGGAGGGTGAGTGGCAGGTACTACTGAAAGTTTGAGAGCAGGTAAGTGTCGAGAAAAAAAGAGGGCACAGTACTGCTTATAGAATTTGGCTTGGCCAGTAGAAAGCTACCTGCTGACCTATTGTTCAGAGGCAGTTGACATAAGCCGGGAGGTGATGACAGGTAAGACCAGGGAATTGGCCAAGAAAATAGAAGAAAAGATGTGTAAGAGAATTTGAACTAAAGCATTTTCTACATTTGGTGTTTGATGGGCTTTAGGATGTTCACAAATAACAGGAGGTTCCGGAGCAAGAAGGATTGTTACTTTTTGGTTCAGGCTGAAAAACTAGGAAGATTAACTAGATGGATAGTTGAGATTGCACTTGACTTTTGTTGTTTTGCCAAAACTTCACCATGGAAATGGCTCCCAAAACATTTAGATTTAGGTTAAGAAGTACTGCTCAGAAAACAACCACTGGCCTAAAGGTAGGAGTTGTGGCAGTGAAATACATGTTTTGGAAGGGGAAGTGTATGGCAGGGGGCAAGGAGCCCCAAGGTATCAGGAAGGAAAGAAGAGCTACCAGTAAACTGATGGTGGCTGGAAAGGGATCCAGCTATGCCTTGAAAAGCTGAGGGCATTGAGAATGGGGAGTAATCACCCAACCTCACTTGGCCTCTCATTGTTTATCCTTAAAAGTATAACTTGATCTTCCCAGCAGCGCAGTGAACCTGGCAGATGAACGGAGCTCACTATGGATCTGTAAAATTATGATTTCTGGGTAAAGTCCTGAGTACAATTAGTATACTTACAGAACTTTCAATTTGTTTACTTGAATATGATTTTATCTGGCAGTTGTTCCAATTCTACTTAAACCATAGACTTTCATTGCCTTTCCCCACCCCCCGTTCTGTTAATGTCTACATTTGTGTTATTCCCTTGTATTAAACCAAGAGAGTTTTCTACGTTTTTGTTTGCTTTACTTTTTTGTACTTAGGCCTATGTAAAGTTAAAAACACAAAATTACACAGTGGGCTACCTAATAGACATTTAGGAATAGATCATTTTATGTTCAGTTACTGACAAAACAAATAGAGAAACACTTCCAGTGTTTTTAGGCACTGGGTCCAGAGGAAGTTAGTCCCTTCTGCTCCTTTGCACCCAGAATATTGTGCAACCCCACAGCCAGCCTCTTTCCTAGAGATTGGGGGAAGAAGGAATCTGAATTCATTTAAGATTTATTCAAACATAAAGAAATATCCTAATTCATTTGTTGGCATTACTAAAAGAAAAAAAAAAGTCTTAACAGACAAGGCGAAGGGTTTTTTTGTTTAAGTAAATAGAGTTTTCCTCTTCCCTGTAGTGAGCCTTGGACATCTCCCTTGGGAACAGATTTAACATCAGTGAAGTAGCTTGACTGTAACCACATTTGGATCTTTGGGTTCTTTTTCTTGTCCCTTCTTTCCCCAGGCAGAGACTCGTATTGCTGCATATCCATTCTGTTCCAATACAGTATTTTTATTTTTTTGATCAGAAACAAAAGAGTTTGCTTCTTACACTGATTCAGAGTGCGGTCCCCCAGGATTGTCTTTTGTTCAGTAATTGGAGCATAAGCTGAGCCTGGTTAATTTCAAAGCTTACCCTCTACACACATTTCCTCCCTTCCTTCCTTGTGCAGTTTCTGAGCTGTTAGTGGTACCTTGTATTGGGTCTGGAACAAAAAAAGCTTGAATTGTTGAATGTTCACAACTGCTGTGACATCTGGTATGGCACCAAATAGCACTGTTGGTGCAGTTAATTTTAAGTTTGGGTAAGAAAACTGGAAAGCTCTTCAGCTTTATAGCATTTGTTAACACATGCACCTCCAAATTATGTGCTGGGTGCAATCACAATGAATAAAACAAAGGAAATCATGAGTTGATTTTTGTGTTAGTAACATAAGTTCCTTCATTGTTACTTACTATTCAGACAGCAGTGTGTTCCTGTGTTCATTCCTTTTGGTTTAGTTGAAGTTTTTTTTTGTTTGTTTGTTTTCATAAGGCAGAAATGTAGAAAACATCTCATTTCTGGACATTTAATTGGCAAAAGTTCTGATATAAGAAATATACATTAATTATATGAATTTTTTCTTTTAAAGCAACAAAGTCTGTAACTTATTTCTGCTTCTTAAAAATGAACACAGTAGATGAAACAACCTTAAGTAGCCAAATTCTAGGTGCCAACTAGCTAAGTTATTATTTGTATAAAAATATATTGTGATATTGACAGTATTACATATCTTTCTGTAGTATAGGAGTTGGATTTACAGCCAACAGATTTGACTTTGCAGGTTTGGTTTGTGAAGAAAGAATGGTCCTTTTCTTCTTTTACAGTCTGTGCACCATATCGGTGGCCCACTACCTGACTGGCCTGGCTTTCGTCATCTGGTGCTTAGGTCTTAGCGTGGTTTCATCTTTGCTTTTTCACATGCTTTCCTATAATTGCAGTTGTTTGCTATAGGGAATCTCGTTTTGTTACAATGAAAAACATGTCAGTATTTTGATATAATCTTTAATTTTCAAGTTATACATTAAAACATGGAGGGAAAAAATATTTTTCTAAGGAGCGCTTTTAAAACCATTGCTGTAGAATGAGAATATTCATTACTTATACATCATGCATTTTTCCGTAAATGTTGTACAAAGAAGTGACAGTTGAGCATATGTTAATAAAAGGTCTGCGTTTTCCTGTGTCACTGACAGTTTCATTGGCTGTATATTCCTGAAATGCAAATAACCTCTGTTCTCTTCAAAGCTGTAATTAATCTGAATAGTTATTTAAATAGTATCAAAATCTTTTAACTACTAAGAAGCCAAACATTTAATATGATGAATTTACTGTTCTGTTTGAAGGACAGTACAATTGACAAGGGCACAGTGATGTGAGATGCTGCTGCATGTTGGAGCTATACATTCTGTAGAATAAAATGGCAGAATCTGTCTGCTGCTGTATAAAATCTTTTAACTACCATTTATTTTAGCATCATAGCATGTGCAAATTCCTGCTGCTCAGTTAAGGGACCAGCTTCACAACTGGTGTTACAATCTGTGGCCACAGCACTGCATCACAATGCAGCAAATGCATTTTCCACATTAACCAAACATGACAGCTGAAGCGATTATTAACCATGCAAGATGTCGGAAGTCATCAAAAATTCACATCAGAGTAATTGCAGTGGCTTGGGTTGAGGGAAAAAGTATCATAGCATTCCTTGCCTACATGTTGTCTCTCCCCCTCTTAAATCTTAACTTGGTACAGTCCGTTAACAATAAAATACCCTCTGTAACCTATAAACTGTTACTCCCATCAGTTTGCGGCTTTCCAACTGATAGCTGACTTCTCTGAATTTGCATAGAGCACCTCTGAGGATGATGCTCTGCTCTGGGGGCTGCAGTGCACCCTTTTTAAGAGGACCCTGCAATCTCATTGTCTATTGGACTCTTTAGTGCTTCAGTCATATCAGCACTTGCAGAGGGGTCGTTCTCTTTGCTTTTCTTTTTTCCTCTTTCTCTCTTCCTGTTCCTTTCTGTTCTATTGTCACCCCTTAATTCCAGCAATTTGGGGTGGGAAAAACTTGAGCGCTGATTCAACAGAGCTCTTCCCACATAAGGAGGATAGAAGAGCTGCAGTGACCGACAGCATCAACTGGTCTGCAACTCCTCAAATTTGAGACCTGCAGGTAGGATTGCCTGTGTTTTGTAAAGAAATGAAGATAAATGTACCCTGGTAAATAGAGTGGCAGCATGTTTCAGTACCTATGAAAGACAAGGTCTTAGTTTGTTTCAAAATTTGAGATATATTTGGAAGCAATTAATTCATTTGATAGAAAAAGTACTTGATTCTTCTGAGACTTGTTCATATTTGTGTCTTGCCATTGTAATGTTTTTCTTTAAAAGAATTTGTTGGGTGGGGCAGGGAGGTATTTGCCTAAAGATTTAAATAATTGATTATTTAGGATTTTTGCAGACTTCATGGTTAAGTAGCAGGGAGTATATGGACTTTCTTGAGGATTTTTAAGAGACTCATGAAGTACAGAATTCTTCTATGATGTGAAATATGAAAATAGAATTTCTTTTTTGCTAAAACCAATTCTTTGGGATTGTAGGCAAGTTACTGTGTGTGTCTGTGCGTATAGGATATCTTACCAAGGAATCTAGTCACTTATATTTGGTGATTAGGGGAGAATTAGAAGTATTTGGAATTACAGGAAATGTTTTAGCATCAGGCTTTAAATGAGAAGAATGAAATAGCGGCAGATGTGAATTCTTAAGTATTATCAATTGTTGGCAATTTAAATTAAGATATTACTTTTTATTTCTTAAATTTAGCCTCAAATGCATGTGAGTTTTTAAAAATTTTTGTAGTTTGTGTAAGTGAAATGAAAACTTCCTAAGTCATATAAACATTATCTGGAGAGTAATAAAATTATAATGTTACCTGAAATGCTTTTAATACCTTAATATCAGAGAAAATGTTTTTAGTTAGCATTAAAAAGTAACTTGTTGTCTCCCCTTAAAAACATTACCTCAAAAAAAAAAAAAAAAGACAACAGTATATTCAGCTTTTTATTCCAAGGGATTGTATTTGTATTGTGGGACCTGTAGGGTTTGGACCTTTTTCAGAAGCTCACACTTGGAAATTGCTCACCTAGAGATTCAGTAGTTCTTTCAGAGGTGTGGGACTTTTCTTTACTCTTAACAATAGGAAGGCTTGAGGAGCTGTCAAGCTGGAGGAAAAGGGAGAGGAACTGTGAGAATTTGGCTTCTCTCACTGCTAGAAGTCTGGATTTGCCCATGACTTAGGGTTCCTTTAAAACTCTGACCCAGTGCAGCACTGCAAAGAATTGATGTCTGAGATGAGACAATGAGCTGTGGTTTGCATTTTGTAAAGGCAGAAGAAACCTCTTACACTGACCCAGTATGGGAGATGACTCAATTATCCGTGCCTTGGTACAGTTGCAAATTATTTCCCTTTGTCTGAAGTGGGTGGATGCCAGCGTCTTCATCAGAGCTCCTTAATTTAATGTATGGAAAATGTCTCAGCCACCATTTTTAACAATTAGCTGTATCATGGTCGAGGTGAACTGGATTCTGATGGCAGCTGCAGGACCATTTCGTTTACATTAGGTTCTGTGGCACAGGAGCTGTGTTACTATAAAACTAAGAAAATGAATTTTCACACTGTACAGAAGAGTTCTGTAGGAAGGTGGAGAACATTCCCAGAAAGAAAATGGAATCCTTTTGTCTACGGTAAGTATTTCTCATATAGCGGTGAGAGGTTGAAAATTTGTCTTTGGTCGAGTGGGCAAAATAGACTTTTAAATGAATGCTGCAAATGTGCAAGGTGTTGCACAGAGATTGTTGGATGTTTTTTAAGGTGTATGTTAAAAAAAATAGGTGTGATATATATTCTTGAAGTGTAGACTTCGTGAGTAATTTTAGCAAATGATTTAAATTAATTATTCATTAATTATTGAAGTAAATGAGAGGTATAAATATATCACTAGTAGTGATGGAAATGACACTTGAGAGAAAAAAAAGAAATCTGAATGTGATAAATTTAAGAGTTGAGGTTTCTTTTCAGTTTTTTTTTTTTAAAAGAACATGTTTGGCATTCCTGAACAGAATTGTTGAATTGTAATGTTTTGTTGTTGTTAAGAAAATGCTCTATTGTTAATGACCCATAATTGCTGATTAAAATACATTAAAAATGTTTTGACAAAATAGGATTTTTGTCTTCAGAGCTCAATAGATTGAGGCTTTCGCTCTCACTCATGAGTATAATATTTAGTGCCTTCTGCTTAATTAATAGTTGTGACTTCAAAGCTATTTATATAAAACTCTTGTTTGTAATTGTAAGTTTATAAATCTTGATTCTTAAAATTAACTGGATTGGACCCAGCTTATTTCCTTGTTCCTTTGTACTGTTAATAAGAGGAAACTAATTGATTTTAACTTTAATTTGTATGTTTATCTTTCAAAGGCTGAAGAATTTTTATCTCTTAAACCCTGAAGAATTTATAGTAAGTGTATTCTACAGTAATTTGTACCACGAACAATTTGCTCAGTGCTTTCGTAGCTGTTTCAGGAGTTGAATCTTCACAGAACTGGTATCTGACAATCCTTTTAACTTGATACCATATTTATAATGCTAACTATTCTAGGTCTTGCACTAAGTGCTGCTTATTCTGGTTACTTGTTTTTCTGTAATTAATAGATGTTGGAAACTAGAGAGAGAACAATTTTCTTCATACTAGCCCTTTCTCTGACATAGGAAGATTCAGTTTTCATAAGCATTAGTTAGAATTTTACAAAGATTCAGTAAAACCATGTCACTAATATTAGTTTGCAGCATAAAAGCTTAGGTCTCGATGTAGTTTTTTAGTGTGGAGGGGCATGATTATTATATTACTTGTTTAGATATTAGAGTACAAAGGAATCTTTTCCCTTAAATTTTACAAGGGTTGCACCTTAAATAAAATAGTTTTAAGATAGCAAATTAAAACTCAATTTTAACTCAGGCTTGGCTCACATTTAAAATGTTTGGCTGGGTGACATAGGAATGTTACAAAGCCTTCCTTTGAAATTTTCAAAGCAGTACACTTAGTTGGACAGTTCTGGTCTTATTTTCTGTTGCTGGCTTCGTAAGAAGCTATGTGCCAAGCACGTTTTTAGGTACCCTAAAGACATAGCAGAGACTCATTTGCTTCCTATTTTCTTTACCTTCACCATTGTCTCCTCAAGTTTGGTTGCTGGAAGAAGCTGTCCTTCCTGGTAATTGTAAGAATTCCAGATTCTCTTTACTCTGGAAACTTCAGTTTGCTTATGAAATTTTAGCCTACCTAAAATTTCAGAACAGCCAGGGGCTGGTCTTTTTTTGCAACAAAAATACCTTGTTTCCCAACCTTAGAGTGCTGTGGCAGTACCATAATATAGATAAGCAAGCATGTCAGCCAGCCCGCTAGGACTCGTTCTGTGGCACTAAGATGGCAGAAAGGAGTAAAATGGCGTCACCAGGAGCACTGTGATAAGAAGTGGACCGCTTGAGTTCTTTTCTTCAGTTGTGTTTGAAGATGTCTTTAGTAGCACTGCCTTGGAAGAGAGAAGTTTTGAGATTTTCTTGAAGACTCAATTAGCAGTTATATCTAGATGGTTTTGAATGTTGCATTTTTAAAAATTACAGTAACACTTTTGAGATTCCTTGCTTTGTGCTTTCTTTTATAATATAAAACTTACTCCTTCCATTTTAGAAAATGAAGAACTATATACATTTATATGGCAAAGTGAAACTAGCATTCATGTGCAAATATGTTGGTTTTCATTCTAGCTCTTTTTGGGTTTTGGTTATTACATATATACATACATACATACAGAGAGAGAGAGGAGAGAGCACGTGCGCACATGAGCACTGCCTTAAAAAACAAAGCTTATTGTGTTTCTTTTGTGGTTCCATATGTAGATTATTTTACAAGTGAATTATAGTCATAGGGATAATGACAATACTAATTTTTTTGCCTGTTCCTGTCTCTTCTGGACTTGGGGTTTATGGAACTGACTTTAAGATTTTATGTAACATAATCAACTCATTCTACAGTTAAGTAAAATAGGTTTATTGTGCTTAAATAAATTTCTCAAGGTCATACATTGAAAAGCAGTTGGTTTTACCCTAAATCCAGGCCACTTGACTCCTAATGTGTTTTGCATCATACTGCTGTCTCTGTTTCTGTTGGTAGGCTTGCTGATGACTGATCTAATGGTTGAGTTTTCAGCAGTCTGTCTTTGCCTTAGCAGCCTAACTCATAGAGGTGTTCCTTTTGAGCCATGCCAGAATGACTTACTAAGGTACACTTGGAGTCTTATTAGGCTTGCATTGAAGACGTTATGCATTTATAAATTCATCATTTATAAACTTAAAAATACGATCTGTCCTGCAAACCATGCTTTAATGTCTGCGGTGTAAGCTTGGCATGAAGGGTAACATGATGCTCATCTCCTGGGCTGGGCAAGGTTGTCATATTTATCTGCTGTGAAGTGGACCATTCTGAAGTGTTTCCGAGCACATCACACGTTTAACTCTAGGCATATGGGCTCCCACAGTGCAGGGTCACTCCCTCTTCTATATAAGACTAGACTGAGCAAAAGAATTTTAGTTCCTTGTCAGTTTCAGGCATTTTCTATTTGGGAAAAAAAAAAAAAGATCCTGCCCTCTTTCCTTCTGTTGCATGTATTTGTCACACTAGCTAAGCAATGTTTCATGTTTTCTGTACCTGTGGTGACAGTGGTGAATGTTGCATTCTGCAGTATTCCTCAGCCCAGGCGGTGTAAAGTCAAAATGTTTCCAAACTTAATTAAGCTTTTAGAGAGCATGTGAAATTGTAAGTACTATTAGCAAAGAAATTTCTTGTCAAATTCCATAAAGTTATTAAAGATTTGTTTTAGTAGTCTCCAAATTTTTTGAAAAAAGATTTCTTTTTTTTATTTTAAAGAGAAAAAGAAAAAAGAACGAAAAAATAATTTCTGAGAAAGAAACTGCGGCAGAACCAAAGCTCGCTTTTCTGTGACAGTCCTGATGATTGGTGCTCCAATCCTATCAGCATAAGCATTGCTGCATAGCAGGAGGAGCTGTGGTTTTCAACTGCAGTGTAAATGACTGACACTGTGTACCAGCAGGGAATTAATATGAGAAGTGGTTCCCAAACACTGTCCTAACAGCGCTCCTCAAGCTTACTAAGTAGAACTCAGGTTTAATCCGGAGCCCTGCAGAAATCAGCCTGCTGAAAGCTGCAGACTCCCGACCTAGCTGCCTGTGAGACACACCCTCTGCTATTTCTTCTTCACAGCACCCCCCCATCTTGCTTTTGTTTCCTTTTAAAGGTTATTATCATTGCATTCCCATTTTTTACTGCAGTACAGTTTTAATGCTCAAAGATCTATGGGTGTGAACAAATCCATCTCCAAGATGGACATATTGAGACATTTTTGTTATCTCTTAATGAAATCCTTCTTGTCTTTCCTTCATCTAGAATGTCAGACTTCATATTTTTCTAGATCTTCTGATACCACTGGGTGAGGAAAGGCTTTCTGTTACCCTTCTTTGAAACCAAGTATACTTTGGCACACATTTTAGTTGTTTTGTTTTGTTTTATTTTTTGAGACAGAGTCTCAATGTATAGTTCAGGCTGGCCTTGGACTCACTATGTAGCATAGGCTGGCCTTGAACTCTCAGCAGTCCTCCTGCCTCTGCCTCCCAAGTGCTGGAAAGCAGGTATGCACCACCAGCCCAGCCTGTGCATTGTTACTGTTCATTTCATTTGTGTCTCCAGAGTTTATCCCTAGTAAGTGTGTGGGGCTTTTGAGAGCATTTGGCAGAAGGACATAATCCTGTACTCTGGCTACCTCAGCAGTCTGTACACTTGGTGCCTTCTTGCCTTGATCTCTAGTGTTCTCCCTGACCTCCTGCCATCAGTAAGTGGCCAGCAGAGACCCTGCCACTGCAGGTTGGCACATGGCACATGTATCATGGCCCCTCTCACTAGGATGCAGGCTCTGGCTTGGTTTTCTGAAAGTAGTGAGAAAATAGCACTGAACAAGTCATATTCCTTCCTTAGTGCTCTTGTGATTTGCAAAGAGGTGGCTTATACAACCCTCTGTATGGCAGTGCTTTGCTAGATTTGGGAGGGGAGGGGATTCTGCTGAAAAAACAGTGTTTTCCCCAATGCCTGTGATCATCATTTTTAATTTTACTCATTTGTATTATGCCCTTACTACTTGCTACCTCTGTCACTAGAGTCTCCAGAGCCTTTCAGTGACTCAGTTAGATGAACTGTTTTTCTTTCCTGGATGGCCAAATAGAAGAGTAGGAGGAGATAACAAGAGTGTTCCAGGGTCCCCTACAGAGGCAGAATTGGCTTTGTAGCTGTGGCCCAGAGATTGAAATGACCTGAGGATATGTAGCCCTTAAATTTGACCTGTCCAAGTACAGCAGTCACACAATCCCAACTTTATGTCTTGTAGAAAGTGGGAAAGACATTCAATAGTTGTGTGCCTACCTACATTGTGTTGACAGGGGAGGTCTGCCATGCATCACTATACCCCTTGCTACTTACCACAAAACTGGCATGCCCCTATTCTTGCTGCTATTCCCCTTTGTGGTTTGTTGGGAGTTCTGTTTTTCATCTTCCTTTATCCAGTGTTGAAACCTTGGAAATTGGAATTTTGTTAAATGGTGATTTTTTTTTTCTTTTAGGGGGCTGGAGTGAGAAGCAACTAGAAGGGATTTGTAAAAGGTAATTAGATATACTTACATCAGTGACTATCTTAGTTAAGCTTTTGACTTTTTCAGAAGGCAAAGGGCTAATCAGAATTCTCTCATGGCTATCTTAGCATGCCCTTGAAGGGATCAGGCACGTCAGCTCACTTAGGTCTAAATGTTGATTAGAGGCCCTTTGCTGGTCCTAGAGGAGGTGTTGCCCAGTGCTGTGTATTCTTGAGTTTAGAATTTCCTAGTGACCACTGAGTTCGCATCCATCTGTGAGAAGTTGTAGACCATTTTGAAAACTTTTTGGAATTGTGGGGCAAGGAATTTGTTCTGCTTGATGGGCCCAAACTGATCACATAATTGTGTGACCGTTTTTTAGTCCAGTAGCAGAAACAGTGCACAAAATGGGACCTGGCATCCTGACAGTGACAGATGGCCTAGTGACCACCCATTGCCATGTTATATCACCAGGGTCTACCACCTGTGGCTCCAGAGCTGTCTGCAGCATTGTGGATCTGCTGAGCTTGCAAATGGGTGAACCCCACTAGCGCTCTCACAGTGTCTGCTGCCACCTGCTGCTGAAGGAAAGCAGCTAGTCTTCTACATATATGCACAGCAAGAAATCCTGCAAAGCGTTAAACATATATTACAATTGGCAGATGTCAGCTCTGCCCACTTAGTACTTCTTTCTGCAGTATTTTAGAACATATGTATGGAATCTGTGAACATGGTTTATGGGTGATTTAAAGTATTAAAATTTTTGTAGAAAACAAACAGTGGGACTCACTCTAGATATCTTGAGTTGGACAATGAGCTTGGACTTCACTGTTCAGCTTGTATTCCTTACAGATGAAGATCCAGCCTCTCATGGACCTTGTAAACTGACATTTTATGTATTATTTTCTTGTAGTATAGTGGTGTGATAAAATAACCAAATATGTGTAGAAATTCTCCAGATTTTAAAAATTTTGTTTGGTTTAGTGTATGTGTGTGTTTTATCATTAATGAGTATCTCTGCACTTGAAAGATTCCTTGAGGCATTCAGTGTAGGAATCACAAAAGGGAGCTAATGAAAGGCATGTCCACGCCATCTGATGAGCCCAGCGGCTCTGGCTCTTGAGTACTGGCAGGATTTTTGTGTTGCTCACGTGAAGAATATCCTACTTCATCTTTCTTCATTTTCTCTCTGAGGAATGTTATCTTTGTAAAAATTTCACCTGAAAGGCTTCAGAAGAGGTCATTTGTTCAGAAATTGGGCAGAAGGTTTAGGAGAGGTGAAGAGAGTATTTTCCTTAGAGTGAATTGAAGCAAAATAATGGCTATAACTCAGAGTCCTATCTTTATAGAATTTGGACTCCTCCATTGCACTGACCAAAGTTCTTTAGTTTCTAAAATTTGCTTTTTTTCTTTCATTCTTATTTTGCCAACCTACCTGTTCCATATGTCCTGGTAATTTTTTAAACCATCCCTAATACCACTGCTCACTATGTGTTAATATCATTTTGATTTAGAGCATTGGTTTCCGATTATATATATTAAGTGAGGGATGAACAAAGATTTTATAACATCTACCATGTATTTTTGTGATATGGCAGATACCTTCTCAGAAATATTTAACCTGCTGTGAGTGCCTCACTCTATATTTTGACAGAACAGATTACAGTTAGTCTGTTAAAGGGAAAAGAGATGGAATACTCTTTGTGTTTTGAGAGTTGTGTAAAAATGGCAGTTGCTTTGTGGGATCAACTTAGACTAGTTGTTTATTATTTCTAAAAACCTTTACTAGGTAGGAACTTCACTGGCTATGTAGCTGTCCAACAAATCACTTATTTATTGTAGATGGAAAGCAAAGAACAGTGACAGTCAAATGGAAGCTCTTAGTGTGCCATTTTTTCCTAGCTAACGTAAATACTCCTGTTTTCTCACAGAGACCCTTATTTCTTAATAGTTTTCACTGTTTTTTTTTAAATTTTTTTAATTTTATTTTAAAAGGGAGTAAATTAAACACAACAAAGCAGAACAGAATGGGACCTAAGAAAGCATAAATTTCAAAGCTCTTCACTATCTGTCATATTGTCTCTTGTTTTCTTCCAAATGGTTGTCCTTATCTTTGCATATGGAGAGCTCATACTAAATAACATAGCCAATCTTTTCACAAGATGGGTAGTTCACTGGCTCCCACTTGCTAGGCGGGGGGAGTGGGAGAGGGGGACACGGGATGGGGGACAGGACAACATGAGAAGTCTGATTCTCAGCCCACACGCAGGCAGGATCACAGTCGCCCCCCAGAGACAGGAAGAGTTCCTTGTTCTCCCGGCACACCGAGTCAACTGCACTGTGCAAGTCCCGAGGCGCCAGGGTCTTTCTTCTTCGGGCTGCTGAAAGTCTGCCACACTCACAGCCGCCACCCAGATTGGGGAGGAGCTCCTTGTTCTCCCGGCACCCGAGTCAACCGCACAGTGCAGGTCCCGAGGCGCCAGGGTCTCTCCCCTGCAGGCCCCCTAAAGTCCACCATACTCACCTGCTATTTCTTTCTGATGAATTGACCATTCCATTTCCAAAGTTCTGAAATGGCCAACAGACCACAGAAAGAATTCTCTTTAGGTTCCTGTTTGAAACCAGCAGCTACAGCGATCTGCTGGCCTTACTTCAGGGCCACAATAGTTTTCACTTTGGAAAGTAAGTTAAGTGAGAAAATTTAGCCATTTGGCAAAAACAAGCTTCCTTTTGTTTGGTTGCTTTTCCTACAGTAGAATGTAGCTGCCATTTGTATTCTGAATGGTGACTAAAACTGAGACCATTTTATGCCTATCTTTCTGGACCTGAGTATTTAAGAGCCTTTTTTTTTTTTTTAACTTAATCCTGGGGATTGAACTCAGGACCATGCACTTGCAAGGCAGGTGCTTATACCACTGAGCTAAATCCCCAACCCTTAGGTGCCATTTTGGCCACAAGATCTTTGAGATATGACTACATGGTTGATTAGAGAATCATTTTAGCTTCAGATTATGTTTAGCAGTTGTTCTCAGCCTGCAAGGTAGCCCCCTTCTTAAAGATGGAACACGAGACAGAAGATACTGCTTGAGCAAATGTATGGTATTTATTGTTCTGTAACAAAGCAATAATAATACTTCGGGATGGTATAGAGTTGACCTCTGGTGAAGTGATTTCAATCTTTTTGAACTGTGACCCATAGTAAGAAATGTAGCTTACATTATGATCTACTTAATATATCTACCCATAAATATACATAATTGAAACATGTTTCATAAAATAATAGTCATATCACATATCAGCGTTACATTTTGTTTCATTTTAAAAATGCAGATTGATTTAATGACTTAATTATGGATTCTGACTCATATTTCGAAAACCACTGTTCTAAAGGAATGCCAAAACCTTGACATTTGTTGTCTCTTGTGATGTGAGATGCAGGATAAAGAAATAAAAATACAAGAGTAAAATATCTGTTTATTCTATCTTGGTGTACTGCGATGAGAGAAAGCATGGTAGGGTAGAAGAGGGTAAAAAGGGCCAGAAAATTTAGTTTCTAAGCTGGAGCACTGCTGCATACTGAGTCATCTTAGTGTAAAACCTCCAGAGCATTTTAAAGTTGGTAAAATTTCTAGAAATTGTATCCTACAGTTTGCTCAACTTTTAAACTTTATTGAGGATGTTATAAAGTATAATCTAGTGAAGTAGTATTGAGAATGTAGCATTGAGTTAAAACTGAAGGCTACAGCCAGATGTAGTTGCCTTGTAAGTGTCAGCTGTTATGAGTATGGCATCCTTTTTGGTACCGGGGATCGAACTCACGACCTTGAGCTTGCCAGGCAGGCGCTTAAGCCACTGAGCTAAATCCCCAGCCAAGTATGGCATCCTTAAATCCAAAAATCTGAAATCCAAACTGTGTCAAAGTGTGGACCATTGTGAGCTCTGACATGATGCCACAAGTGGAAAATGACATGCCTGAGCTTATGTGATGGGTTACAATCAAAACATAGGTACACTAAAAATATGTGAAATTACCATCTGGTTATGTGTATAAGGTGTATGTGAAATATAAATGAATTTCATGTTTAGATGTGATTCCTACCACTAAGATGTCTCATTATATTCGTGTGTGTGTGTGTGTACTTTTTCCCCTTCTTCTTCTCAAAGTCTGAAAAAAAATCTAAAATCCAAAACACTTCTGGTCCTGAGCATTTCAGACAAAGGATGCGCAGTCTGTACTACTACCATAAGAATTATTCTCCAAGCCATCCTTTGTCAAGAATTGATGCCTAGTTAAAACAAACTTAAGGATATTTTGCCCACCTCCAGATCTTTATGCTTTTAGAAGGGGGAAAGAATTTTTATTTTCACTACTAACAGGTTTGCTGTTTCTTAAATAGTTGGTGTGGAGGGTTAGGGTTATATTTGAATTCTGCTTCTGCTTCTTCCTGTTCCTGAGTCCTTGGTCAAATTAGTTAAACATTAAAATCTGGTTTTCATCTGTAAAGCAAGGTGGGGGAGAGTAGGGTGATCATGTCTATACTTTCATATGGTTAAACGATTAGCAGTCATGTCTTTGAATTGCCTAGAGAAGTGCCTAGCTCTTAATTGCTTCCTGAATGGGAGCTATTATGTGTTACAGAAAGCTGGAAACCCAAACATGCTGAAGGAGCCAGTTAGAGGAGAGGTCTGTTTCAGGACTGTGGCAGCAAGGAGCAATGTAGAGATTGGGGAGTCAGGAGTAGTCAGTCTTACCTGGCAAGCCTAGGTAACATGTTCTTTATCGAGTTGGCCAACAGTAGAAGGGGTTGCATGGGAGACTATAGACAGTTAATAAGTGCTTATGACTTGAGGGGATACAGGTAGGTGGGAATTCTGAGGCCCATAATCTCAGAAGTTGGTTTGTCTCAGTTGGAGATGAGATATCTGGCCTTTTTGTGCCATGGGGGCTTTATGCAGGGAACCAATTTACACTGCTTACACCCTGGCCCACCACTTCCTGAGAACCCAAGTTAGGGCCATGAGAGGTATGTCACAGAGAACTGAAGACAGTCCTCTGTGATTATGATTCTGTCCAGTTTTAAAAAAATATTTTTTAATTGCAGCAGCTGTTACTTTTCCTTGAGATGCATGAGAGTGTCTTTCTCTGAGGTGTGTTTAGTTTTGTTGTGGTAGCTGCCTCAGTGTTCTGAATTGTTCAAAATGTTCCTATTCATAGTCATTTTAACGTTGAGAAAGAACCAGAAGTTGCAAAGTGCCAGCTCTGAAGACACACTGGTGTTTTCGTGAGCCTGCCTTTCAGGGTATTCAGTAGCAGCATTCAACCCTATTCTTTTATTACACCTCATAAAGACACAAAAGAGGGCTTCCAGAACTACCTCAGAAAGTGTCAAGAATGATAGGATAAGTGTGTTCAAACTGAGGTGGGTTAATGGCAGTGTGTCTTTTATTGTAATAAGTTTTTTAAAAAATTTAAGTAATCACCATATATTTTAATCATCCCTTTTATGTTGTTTAAAAGAAGCCTAGTAAAAAGAAGCCACCACTAGATGGCACACAGATCCCAGCGCTACTGTGTACTTACCAGCATTTCAATTGTCTCAAAAGATAGGCCACTAATGTGTTATTTAAATAATATATGTGATTTGAAACCCTACCTTAGCATTTCAGAAAGGAGTAAAAAATGGAGGTAAAAATTTAGAATCTGTATTCAGTTGGCCATGTCCATGGGCTCCACGTGTATGGGTTCAATCAAATGCTACACAGAAGCATGGGGGGGGTTGCATCTGTATTAAATACGTAAAGACTTTCTGTTTTTCTTTTAGATTATTGCCTAAACAATAGAACATCACAACTATTTAAATGATATTTACCCTGTACTAGGTATTATAAGTAATCTAGAGATTGACATATGCAGAAGTTATATGCAAACACTGTGCCATTTTATATTAGGGATTTGAGCCTCTATAAGTTTGGTATTAAGACAAGAGTAACCTGCCTGCCCCCACTTTCTCCCAAGAGTAATCTGCCCATCTTATTTTTGTTCCTTTTTAAGTACTACTTGAAATTTTATGCCCTAGAAATTATTAGTAAAGATATTTGAAGCAGTCTTCATATTCTGCTCTGAGAACTGCCCTAGAGGAATCTTCATGAGAGGACTATTTTCTGGTTGCTGGCCACTGTCCCTGTTATCTCCACACGCTGTCCAGTTTGGGAATAGGATATAGCAGGTGCAGGAGAATCATGGACCAATACATAAGGATCTGAGGAATCTATGAAGAGTAAAAATGTTCTATTTAAATTATATTTCCTATTTTACCCACCCATCCACCCCTTTTTCAAAAGGACCAGCAACTTTGTAGCCATGACTGTTTGAAAAAATACACTAAATTATAAATAATCAAAAACCAGTTAACTGACTATATAAGTTTCAGATACAAGAATGTTGTCAGCGGACTAGGGATTTAGCTCATCAGTGGCATAAGCGATAAGCGCCTGCCTGGCAAGTGCGAGGTTGCGAGTTCAATACCTGGTACAAAAAAAAAAAAAATGTTGTCAAATGTGTTTCAGTTTATTATTCTAAAATCTTTAGCTTAATTTTACTTTGTATTATTTTTCCCAAAAGTTCCTTTTTTTTTTTTTTTTACAAAAAACAAAATGATGATTCTCAATAAATAAGTTATTTCAGACATGTATGAATATACCAGTAGGGCACTTACTATACATGTAACCTTCCTCTCAGTTTATTGGTGGATCTGATATGTAACTTGTTTTTGTGTTGCAGCTAAAGGCTTTGATTTCCATGTGTTGGTGGGTGAATCAGTTTCCTTGTTCCTGTTTGGCCCCTACATCCCAAATTGTGAAAAAAAAGCTTCACTCTTGTGTGTGAAGTTGTTGCATGAAAGGCCACTGTGTCTTTAGGTCTCTCTGCCTGCCTGCAGTTGTGGTTGTTTTGTCCCCTTCTCCAGCGGACATCAGCTTAGGCAAATGAGGGCAGTGACAGCAACAGAGAAAACACCCTATGCATCTCTTTCTTTAATGTCGCTGACAGATCTAGACCTAGTCAGTTCTAATAATAGACCTATGTATATTGAACCTTGGGGTAGGACCTTGGTTACATTATCATTATTAGGCAAGAACAAGCTGGATTTTAGAAAGTTTGAATGTTAAGTAAAGTCCTGCCATTAGTTAATAGAGGCACTAGAATTTGAAACTCATGTTCCAAAACCTGTCCTCTTGGCCATTGTAGTATTGTGCAGTTTTACGCAGTGCATGTTAAATTAAACTTGTGCACTCTCTTCTTGACCTCATTAATATTAAACAGTTGATATAATCTTAGGATATAAAATGCATATGGCAAAGCCCCAGAAGAAGTGTGTAAATTAATGGTTTTTAGAATTTCTCATCCATTGGTAAATAAGTGAAGAACATGAAGATAAGTGGGCAGTGATGGTTCCCTCACCATTAGGAAGAAATGAAGCAGCAAAACTATAGAACAGTTATAGGAGCTATAACTGGTTACATAAACAAAGCTGTGTCTCCACTATCAGCCATTTAAGAATTTTGAAGGGAGTCTTTTCTTTGAGACAGGGTCTTGCTATGCAGTTCAGGCTGGCCTTGAGCTCATTTGTAGCTCAGGTTGGTCTAGAAATCACAGGGATCCTCCTGCTTCAGCCTCCTGAGTGCAGGGATTATAGGTGTGCACTACCATGCCCAGTTGAAAGATAGTCCTGACTACTCACTTTCCATGTGTTTACAGCACATGGAGAATTTTACCTTCTGTCATTCGTGTGTTTCCAGAATGAAAAAAAAACTAGGAAACATGTTTAAAATCATCTATTTTGATATTTTCAAGTTGAAAACATTTTGTGAGGGTGGAAGTGAGCAAGGTAACAGATATCTTCATGGTTATCTTTTGTTCTACAATATACCCGTGGTTGTTTGAAGGTTAATTTTAACCTCAGTTGTATTCTTTTCTTCCCTTCCATAGGGCTTCTTGAAGAATGAAAAGGACAATGCTCTGCTGTCTGCCATTGAAGAGTCCCGGAAGAGGGTAAGAAAACCACAATATCACAGAGTCATAGGCCAGCAGTGTATATGAGGATCTGTCAGGTACTGCTCTCACAAATAGATGTGGTTCACCAGAAGGCATTCCACAGAAACTGTCTTTGAGAATACTGTCACTATGCCTCTCCACGTATGTGGTGACTGAAATGTATCTGAGATACTAGACTGGACAGTTACTATTAAATTAACCCTAGAATGAAAGGACCAGAAAATTCTTGAATTTCATTTATCGTATAAATGATATTTTGCCTTCTGCTGAATCAGTAGTTCAGAGGAGCAATTGTGATCATTGATAAGATTTCACACCTTCTTTTTCTTTTAATACACAGCTTGACTGTTTGTTTGTTAAAAACAAAATAGTTTGGTGCTCAGAATGGATGGTAAACAAGTCAGCCAGAACAGCCATTGTATGTTGGCAGTGTTTTTCAAAAGTATTCCTTTAAGACACTCGAAAGATCACTTATTTTACTAATGTGTGAGTTATCTTTGTTTCTGACTATTAGAGTATGCTGGTGCAATAGAGAAACAAAGGTACAAAATTAACAGGTTTATTGAGTTGAGGACGTGGAAAGGAGCACACAACGCATGGTGGCTGGGCTGTCTCCTTCGACCGAAATATGGGGTATGGGACATATGTAACCTTTGACCGGGGGTGGTGCTTAGGGCGGGCATTGATTATGCAAGAGGAGTTGATTGGAATTTGCTTTGAGCACACTGGGAAAGGAAAAAAAGAAGTGATAGGGGAAGGAGGAACTGACCTCTCAGGGTAAACATCACTGATTTGGCCTTCCACCGCCATAATGTTCTGTAATTTATTCTAGGGCAAAACTCTTTCACTGACAATGATCAAAACCTTTCCAAAATATCCTGTTGCAGAGTAAGAGATTATCAGGCCGCTAGGGTCTTTGGGGAGGGAGGAGAAGGGTGGGCTTTCAGGGGTGTTGCTCTGAGAGAGCTGCTTTCCCAGACACGTGTGTGCCAGTCTCGAACAGTGGGCCTCTGCTGGCAAGGGAGAGCTCTCTTTAGTTGTTTACTAATTTTACTTTAGTATTAAGTGAAATGTATGTAGAATTATTTGTGTGGTTTAAAAAATACTGTGCTTTATTAATATATTCTACGAGAATGAAAGTGTCTCAAAGGACTGATGTGAGATAGGGCTGCCGAGGTGCCTGCCAGCTCTAGATTAAAAGAAAATGCTCCCAAGGCATTATTTAAATGACTGATATGTTTAATTGTCAGAATAAAATTCCCTAAAATTTCATTAATTTGATTGTTGGCAATAGTATTTAGTCTTAGAAATAAAAAAAGTCATTTGATACTGATTTGAAAATATTAAAAAAGGAATTTTTTTTTTGTTCACACTTTGAGTTACTCACCAACATTGGTTCTCCTGCTGTAAAGGACCAATGAAATTAAATTAAGATTGAATACCAACAAGCCTTATTAATCCATTTACCCTGCAGAATGTGTTTCTGGAATTGGCAGTCTCTGAACATTGTGCCATACTGAGACTAAATGTGCAGCCAGCCAAAACATTTAGGTAACATGCCACAGTGCAAAATGTGTGCATATGTGTTTGTGAGGGAGACATTCCGGTGTTGGGAGCCCTCCTAGAGGAAGACCTCTGACCTGTCTGGACAGGAGGAGACTGCTTCTGAGCAAAAATTATTTTCAAAAAATGATTTGAAAATCAGCAGCTTTCTGGCATTTTGGTGGAAATTTCATGTTTGAATAACTTGCCAATGTCCTGCTGAAATGCCAAGAAAACAAGCTACTAAACCACAAATGTGTCCTATCTTTTCCCGTTTGGTGTATCCCAGCAAAAACAGAACAACATTATCAAAACATATGCAGTGTTTCTAAAAGACAGCAACAACTCAATAATAAATGGATGTTATGTCAAAGCATATTGCCCTCTTTCCTTTTTGAAAATGGGATTCGAGTGCTCCCCACCTGTTCTTTATTCAGCTGCCCGGTTCCCTCCCTGCCTGCCTTTAATGTGTTCAAAGGGAAATATTTTCCACACATACAATAACTGGAAGGATTCAGATTTAATTTATAATAGTTTCTCTACTACTTTGTCATTTTATGTGGTTTGCTTTGCATTCCTTTTTAACACAGTTCTCCCAGTTTACTCCTTTTCTTTTCCTGGGTTTCTTTCCTTCTTATCCCTACTGGTCTGTCTCTCACCTTACCTCAGAACCTCACTTCCCTCCCTTCCTTTAGTTCTTAGTTGAGGAGCTCTGTTGATTCTCTCTCATGAGCGCCTTTGGTTAGCATTCTTTGCACTAATCCCAGTGGTTGAGACATGAGTATAAATAGAATAGACTGAAATTGAGCAGATAGGTGACTGATTGCCCCTGATTAGCCCATAAATCGGATGTTCCATTATCTCTAGTGTAATTGAGATGAGCTTTGTAGGGGTAGTATGGCCAAGGGAAGAGAATTTTAATGTTGGGTCATTTATTTTTGTTTGAAGCCCCTCACATTAATGATGAATGGAATCACAAAGTTGTTCATACATGTTATGGATTCGTTTCTTGATGAGTGACATGGCATGCTTCTTCAATGTGTATCTGAGGATTTGAGCCCTGAAAGCATCCATTTTTCTAAGATGCTTAGTGCTAAAGTACTAAGGACGAGTTCTTGGCACACAGTTGGCAACCTAATAAATGGGGCAGAATGACTATTGTCATTCTGACCCTTATCTGATACTGGAAGTCTGCCCCTACCATTCTCATCCACAGTTTTTCTGTCATTCTTTGTTAGCCACAGGACTTACCCTTTAGAAAAAATTCTTGTGACATTTTGTAATGTCCTGTCTTGGTGCCACAGCTTTGTCTGTGCCTTGCTTCTTGTTGCCAAGCTCTGAAAACTGTATAAAATGTCCCCTCCCCCATCTCCATTTCTATTTGCCCAAGTCCTCTTTTCTCATGGTCCTCCATTGTTCCATGTTGAGGAGGCCTGAAGAAGAGATTTAGAGCACTCTGTGGCTCACTTACCTATTCTTTTCTGAATAACTTTTAGGGAAATGACTCTGTTCTCTTCTACTCCATCTTTCTTTCTTTCTTTCTTTTTTTATTTAACAAGAAGAAAGAAACAAAACAAAACAGAATAAAGGGTAGCAACAATACAGAATTCCAAGGAAAAAAGGAAAAGAACAACAACAAAACCTAAGAGATTATTACTTGACAAATTACATACTGACTTCTTGGAAATAGTTGTTCAAATTATAAAGTTAAAACATGTAGATAATCAAACAGTGAGTCTGTTAACAGTTCTGTTCCACGATCTGACAAAAAACCCAGCAATATGGTCATCCATTTTACCCACTCAAATATAAATTCAATTATATCAAAAGGGTAAAATTAAACACAACAAAACAAACAAAGCGAATCACAAGAAAGCAATGTAAGGGACATAAATTCCAAAACTAGACAATTGGAAATATTCATTCTATCATATTGACTCTTGTTTTCTTCCAAATAGTTGTCCATATTGTCACATACAGAGAATTCACATGAAACAACATAGTATGGAATTGATCTGAGCAGGACGAGGAGGGCGTTTCAGGTCTTCAAGACCAGACAATAGGGAAGCCGAGAATGGCTGTCATAGTGTCTCTCATTCTCCTAAAAACACCTGTCCATACCTTCATGTGTGTTGAACTTAAACAAAACAAGCTAAAATCACTTTGAACAAAAAATGATAATTTTGCTGGATTATACATCATGACATTATGGAATCAGCACTGGATACTGTAGTGTCTCTTTTTCTTCAAAGTAGTTGTTCATTTCAACATGTGTTAAATAGTTGGTTCTTGTAAACTGTTTATAAGCTCTACACATGCATGAGTCTCTACATCTATATCTATCCTTCCTGTATTAGAGGTAAAAACAAAACAAAGCAAAATAAAACAATTCCTAGAAAAGCATGAAGCAAAAAAGTCATATATAACCGCAATACAAGGTGATCTACAATGGTTACCATGATGTCTCAGCAGTATATAACAACATTAATAAAAACAAAGCAGTGGAGACATTATAAGACTTCAAAAGCAAGTAATAATCAAGCCAGAGTGGGTATCTTAGTGAATCTTGTCATCTTCAGTGTAGTTGCCTATACTCTTAGACTTGATGCTATCCATCATAACAGATTTAAATAAAATCAGTCAATACAAAGTAGCAGTCTAACAAACCAGATTCAAATAAGATCAGTCATAATAAGACAGTGTAAGTTATAAAGGG